>VZTL01061280.1:40227-85916 GCA_013400535.1 Scopus umbretta
AAAAAAAAAGAAAGGTTAATTCCTAATCTCCCTAAATGAGAGCTATCGCCAGCATGCATGTCCTGGCTTATGGACCTGATGCACTGGAAGACACCTAACCCCAAGGCTGGAGGTTTGTCTGTGAGAATGCCTCTCCAGCCAAATGCAAAGGGTACGTGACTGAATCATGATGTGGTTCATAGAATCATAGAATGTCAGGTTGGAAGGGACCCCAAGGATCATCTGGTCCAACCTTTCTAGGCAAGAGCTCAGTCTAGACAAGATGGCCCTGCACCCTGTCCAGCTGAGTCTTAGAAGCGTCCAGTGTAGCGGAGTCAACCACTTCCCCGGGGAGATTATTCCAGTTGTTGACTGTTCTCATTGTGAAAAATTTTCCTCTCTTGTCCAGTTGGAATCTCCCCAAGGGTAACTTGTATGCATTACCCTTTGCCCTCTCCATGTGACTCCTTGTAAAAAGGGAGACTCCATCTTCTTTGTAACTACCCTTAAAGTACTAGTACATGGTGATGAGATCACCTCTAAGCCTCCTTCTCTCAAGGCTGAAGAAACCCGGTTCTCTCATTTGTTGTATTATTACAGACTGAACTAGGAAACCTAAACTTCATTTGCAGGAGCACAGAAGACTAATGCACTTTCTCGAAAGTCAACATATGTACTCATGAGCTAGTGATCACAACAGTTTTACCTGTGGTTAAGCTCATAACTGGTACTGAGGAGAGCAAAAGCACAGGATGCTGACACACTGTGGTGTGATTTAGCCAGCCATGGAGGTGAAACAACTAGAAGTTGTTCTGTGTGTTGAAACATAGTGTGGACACTTCTTAACCTATATCCTTGTAGTAGAGTTCCACCTGCTCAGTAATAAAACTGTTTAGGGAAGGAAAGCTGCTATTTATTTCATGAGATCCTCATGTAATGCCATTACCTAGATGTCTCCAGCTCTGTTTTGGTGTGGATGTTATTTAGGAAACAATTCTGATAGGTAGGCTGAAGAAATGCAGCAGATTAGTATGTTAAGAAAAGTGGCATATTAAATTACATGTACTTGCATTAGCAGCCACCGTCTTTGTATTACCAGGCAGTTGCCATGTCTGCTTTGTGATTTTTTCAGTTGAGCAGTTGTAAACACAGGGAGTAAAAATTTTAAAAGTTGCACCTGTATTGCACCAATAAAACAGGCAATTTTGTGCCTAACAGGCCATACAAATGCACTCTCATGCTCTTGAGGATTTTCTGAGCACAAACATTATTATGGACCTAACTGAGATTGAAGTAACAAATGGTGCAGCCTGAAGCCATGGTTATCTATTTATAATAATAATCCTTCTCTCTTGAAAGCTGTATCCCACCTGTGACATGATTTCAAGGTAAAATTAAAGAAATGTGTTTCTTCAAATGGCATTTGAGTCGATGCAGTCAGAGTTGGCTGGCTGAGGGCTAGTTTAAATCCTTTATTGCAGTCTGAATTTCCAGGGAAACACAATACTTTGAACCCAAGACCTGCACAGCTGGAGAAAGGAATAAAGAGGCTATAATAAATTGCATTACTCTATTAAGAGCTCAGAATCTATTAAGAAGCTGCAGCAAGTGCCTTACTTTTTAATTACATAATATACCATCGTTAAACATAGAGAAAAACTTTGTTCATGACTTGTCCTTCTGCCATAAAAATGTGCAGTACTTCTGGAATTCCAAGGTACATTATTCTTAATACCCCTTTTCAGGCCGGAAGTTCACAAGTGCTTTAAGCTGGCATTTGCCAGCATTGCCACCAGGAAAAACATCCTGCCAGCTTCCTCCTTCTGCCACCTTCCTCCTCTTCTGCCTGCTGTTGTGCTTCTCCACCCTGGCACAGAGCTACACATAGCTGAGTGGCAGACAGGGAACTAATACAAGCTAAATCTGAAATGGGAGTGGGAGAGGGGACAAAAGGCTCACTGCACTATTGCTTGAGAAATTTAAGCACAAGTGTGAAGGCAATGAACTAACAAGTTCAGGTAGAAGGTGCTGGAGAAGGGTGTACTGCAAGGCGGCTGCTCTGAGCACCAGGGCTGGCTCATGGCTTTATGGCATGCAATTATACTGTTCTCACCAAGAGACACTCAGCACTCTTCTCCTTCCCTTCACCCCCAAGAAACCTTCCAACCGTGAGGGGAGCAGACTGGACATAACCCTAACCATGTAAATGTATGTCTCAAAGCATTTCTTAAATTATTTATGGATACTCCCAAAACTACAGAGAAACTGTAATACACATCCTCCAGAGCTTTCTTTTGCAAAAGAAAAACAAGTCTATTTGCTTTAGAGCTGTCCAAGCAAAATAGCAGTTGTTTGGTGTTAGATACATGTTAACTCTGTCCTAGGAACTTCTTTTCTGCTCTTCTGCAAGAGTAACTGGGAAATTATAATACAACTTTGGTCTAGTCTAAGAGCTGTCTGCAGTGTGGGCATGGCCTATGTTGCGTCCTATGCTTCCATAGCAAAAGAAACTCTATGTTCTGAATTACAATCTGTTCAGAAAAGGTATCATGTGAATACTCTGTGGGCAATATTCATCACTTTGTCTCCCATCCCAGCACATCAGAGCAATAGTTCTGCTAAGGAATTGTATATCTAAGGAGGCAAAGCAATTTTTCTGATTACCGTTTTGACAAATGTTCTATTTTACATGATTTTTTAATGGAGATGAGTTCAGAAAAGAGCGTCTAATTCTTCTACGAGATGAAATAAGAGTGGGAGGAAATATTCATCAAAAGCTGATAGGTGATGACATGCCTGTTTTGGAGTGGGCATTACCTAAGGAGAAAGGCCTTTGCTTCTCTAGGAGGGAAGGGGAAAAATGTGTTCAGTGAAACAGAAAACCTGCCTGATGATTTCATTATGTCAGGTCAGCAATCCAGTTAGATGGACTAGGACAGTTAGTGCCAGCCAATCTTCTGACTAAACATGTAAAGGAGGAGGTTACTCACCCTTCCGGGTGTTTTTTGAAAATTACTGGAGGCATCGTGGATCCTTTTAAGCACAGCTAAAAAGGGCAGATGTCCTTGCTGGTCACATATAGTTAGGCAACTTGTTGCCTGGTAACACATCCCAGTGGCTTAAGCACTATAAAGAGTCAATTAAAAAAATGTCTTTTTTCCAAATTTTAAGTATTCTTTTGTTTTCATCTTATACCTTCTTTAAGGCAACCATTCTATATTTTGTAAATCAACCATAAATAGACATTAAACTGATGAAATCCCTTAATGCTTCCCTTAGTAAAAATAAACAGTGGTAGGAATGGGTGCTTGAAACAGCGCAGCTAACTCAGCAGAGGTGTAAAGGAATGAGCATCGTTTTGTCCATCCCATCTTGACTGATTGAGTAGCAGAAAGATGTGGGATAAGGGAAATATCACTTTAAAGTGCCTGAGAGGTAAAAGTGAGGAAAATAAAACAGCAGTGGAAAGCTATTAAGGGATCTGGCTGCAGGCAGCACACTTGTGTTTGCATAAGGGCTGTCCTTCAGACAGCATCGTCAGCGTGCTTGGCCCTTTATAGAACATCAGAGACTCCGAGGCTCAATTTAAAATAAAACCTGATCAAACACTGTATGTAATCTATGCCTACCCTGAAGTGAAGGGAAGTACTCCTGAGGAATGAGCTGCATGCTGCTTCTGAATTACAAACACCTCAGCCCAGATCACAAAGAGACAAGGTGCTCAGTCTCACAGCCCTGTTTTTAGGAACTTGGCTCCCTATCTGAAGAGATGCCTCAGGAAAGGATCACAAAATAAATCTGCTGAAGGGGAAGCCGCTTATCTAGCCAAGAGGAGACAGAACAGGTTTTTCCTTTGCTCTCCCTGTTCTCCCTCCTTTCCATCTCCTCCCATCTGGAGGAGCCTGCCCGAGATACTCGCTGCCCAGGGGTAAATCTTTCTTCCCTGAAAGCAGAAGCCTTCATCCAGTCCTTTCATGTAGTTGCTTAGTGTTTAACTCACCTAGGATGCTGGCCGTTTCATTCCCTTCATCTCTGCATATTTTGAAACACTGCAATTTCAGAACTACCTCCCCAGAGGAGACTAAACTGCTGGCCAGGCTGAGGACAGTCTGTCACCCTTGTTGAAGATGGGTCATGGGGCAGCCACAGTTGCAAAAACGAAGGCACGATGAAAGCTCACAGCAGTGAACCTGGATTGCTACCTTCACCACAAAGGAACATATCAGGGAGGGGATGTCCTGCGTTTCAGATCCCACAGTAAGCACTTTACAACACAGTTAGCATTTTACTCAGATACTGCATAACATATCTACAGTCGTCAAAAAAGGACTGAAACTCATGATTTTCCTCTCCCCTCTTTCAAAGTAAGGATCCCGATTTCTGATCCAGGCACTAGGCTGAGAGCATGTCTAATGTCTAACGCACCAAAGATCCGCGCTGAGACAGATGGTACAGCAGCCACTTTGTGAAACCTGGAAGCACTCAGGTGTAACACAGATGCCAAAAATGCTTGATATTGTCAAAAATAAGGCATCTGTGAGCATGCACAAAGGTGAAGTTTCATGTTCCGACAGTACATAGGGTTATGCAGCAGCTGAGGAAAATGCTTTGGGATTTAGGCATCAAATTGTACTTATGTCCTTCGGAGGGATATAGGTTTTGATCTTCAAACCCGGGAGTAGGATTATTGTTTGATACTTTGTCACTGCCCCATCTGGAGCCTGCCAGTATGGCTCCCTCTGGGAACTCCTGTTTTTAACATGTGGAATCTGCCACTATAAAAGAATTAAGCTCATTTAATTTGCAGGATTAGAAATCAGTCACAAAGGACAGCAGTTTGTTGGGAATGGGTAGGTGTAGCACAGCTTCCAAAGTAACAGAAAAGCCTACAAACTAGTTGCAATATAGGGAAATTAATTAGTAACTATTAGCTTATTATCTGGCTTATTACGCACTCCAGACGAGTCTTCAATGGGTTTGGGTATTCCCTCACTCAGTGCTGCCACATTTTATGCCCCAGACATGGACTCGCTCGTCTGCACACAGGAGGAAATGGGTATCTTGGGCTGGAACTGCTGCAAGTGTTGGGGACAGGTCAGCTGGCAAGCAAAAAGTAGATGCTGAAGTGAAAGCTGTATCTGAAATCTTTTGTGCATGGAGGTACAACTACCAAAGGGGGCTCCAGTGTCTGAAAACTTTTCTGAGGGTTAGGTACTTACATGAATCTTGATATACAGGCAATTGTTTCACCTTTGGGGGTTTAGTTTGTTTGTTTGTTTGTTTGTTTTTATTTAATAGGATAAATTCAGGTAGGAAGGGACCTCAAGAGGTCTCTAGACCAATCTCCTGCTCAAAGCAGGATCAGCTCTTAGGTCAGACCAGGTTACTCAGGGCTTTATCCAGGTGGGTCTTGAAGACCTAGACAGGTGAAGACTGCACAAACTGGGCAAACAACCCCACTGCTTTACTGTCCTCATGGGGAAAAAGATTTTCCTGACATCCCATTTGAACCTCTCTTGTTTCAGCTCATGCCTGTTGTGTCTCATCCTCCTTCCATGCCCCACTGTGCAGGGCCTGGCTCCACCTTTTCGATACCCCTCTGTAGGCACTGAGGGTGGCTGTTCAGCCCTCCAGAAGCTGTTTCTGCTCCAGGCTGGACATCTCCAGCTCTCTCTGACTCTTCTCACAGAGCAAGTACTCCAGTTCCCCACCACTGTGGTGGCACTCAGCTGAACTCACTCCCAGTTGTCAGTCTCTGCCTGGGACTGGGGGCCCAAAACTGCCTCCCCTCTTTTCTGCAATACCCCAATACCTGTGAAATGGAAAACTCCTCTTCAGCACCTTCTTTCCTTTGTGGAGCCAGCTCCCAAGCCACATCTCAGTGCTCCTAAAAAGGCTTCTAAGTACAGGTGCAGTAGGATGGGAAGGTGTGTGCTCTGCAGTTGTACCTGGCCCATGCATCTGGGGATAGAAAGTTAATTGAGCCACTATGCCTGATTTTTGTCTCCCAGACATTTGGGAAGGGGGAAAAAGGGTGTGTTTTTTCCTACTGCATTTCTTTGTTTTAGCTTGAACAGATGCTTCCTTCAGTTGAGCTTTATCATTCTCACCCAGTATGATTTTAAGTCACAGCTTCTCTGGCTGTCTTGCATGGCTCTAAGCCTTAAGTTTCCTTGTTAAGATGAATTCCATTTTCCAACTATTGATCTTACCTTCTAAATTTTTCATTCCCTCTTTGAAGTTGCAGCCAAATAGAAATGTTCCTGCCACTGACTGTGATTTTCTCACATGAAAATTAAGCTCAGTGTATACTGGTATGTAAAGGTAATGAAATCAGATCATCATCTGAGAAAATTCAAAGCCTTTACCAAGTTACTTTTATGAAATTATTCTCTGTTTTCCTGTACAATGGAGGGCCAAAATATGTATTCCTGGCCTAGGTGTGGCACCACTCAGATGATAAACATATTCTGATTCCATATAATTTCTTAATGATTTTGTTTACTCTCATAGATTCGCTTTCAGCAGATTAATGATTGTTTTCTTTCTAGAGAAGATGATTCAGTAATAATCCTTTTGGGTCAGAAAGAAAAACTTACTGGATAGAATTGCTAATGTTTAGGTGAAATATTGCACAGGACAGAGTTATAAATTAATGCCACATAGACATACCTGAAATGCCTAAAATTCAGCTGAGAGACTTGTTTGTACATTTACTCTTCTGTGAACATGGGGAAAGTATTTAGAGTCAGGTGATGATCATTAGTCAGCTATTAGATTAAAAAGTAAGAAATGTTGGCTTCATGGACCCGCAGGACTTTGTAATTAAATTTTCTCCTATTTTTAATCAGTGTAACTCTAATTATAAATTCATAAACAAGCTTACTGACCAAACTACTCCATGCAAATTGTTTGTGCACAGCACCTCAGCAGAAGAAAGGGTGTTTGTCATAGAAATGAAGGGATGAGCAAGAGTAAAATTTTTTCTAGAAAAGATTTATTTCACAGTTCTATATTATTGCAGTTAGGACAACTCTTACTTATTTCAGGAAAGCCATAGTCAGCACTTGTAGAGGCTGGTCCATTGTTGTGGATGGATGAGTAGTCACCTCATGTTTCCAGAGCTTGGGAAGCAGGAGAGGTGGCTACCAACCCATTCAGATGTCAGAGGGGTGACACTTCTGCTCCTGCTCCCCTGCTGGGTGTCCCCTCCTGGGCCAGCCACAGTGCAAGGAAGGGGCAGGCTCTGACCTGTGGCCACAGAGTGAGAGCATGCAGCTGGGGCTGAGCAGCTCAGGGGCCAGGGGGTGGAATAAATCGTCCCCAAAGTCAGATGGGTGCAGGGGACACACCATGGCACCAAATAAACAATTTCTCTGTGTACTCCCAACTAGCAGGACTTTGCAGCAGGAATGCTGGCTGCCCTCTAGCACTCACCAGATTTCAGTTTTCAGCTATCAGTCTTACATGGAAGGCAGTTTCCCCAGGGATGGAAAACAGTATAAAACAAGCAAAAAAACAATTATACATCATCTTCATCTGCTTCTAAGCATGTTAATCACTGTAAATATTAATACAGCTGTTCATCCTCCATTTAATAATAAAAATGCCTGTCTCAAAAGTCTGTCTGACTTTTATCTGTAAGCTATGACACTACAATGCTCTGGCCATCCTTTGATCTTAGACACAATGGGACTTTGAAAAGCAGCAGACTGTCCATTCGAGCCTCAGAAATGTCCTCTCTGATCACAGTGTTTCTGTCTGAACAACCCCACTTTTATGTTGCACTTGCAAACAAAGGTCCTGCCTTCTTTCCTTGCCTCCTCACATCTTTTGTGACCTATTTCCCAACAAAACTTTGTTCTTTTCAGATTGGTAACTGAAGAAAAATAACTGTAAGAAAAATTTGCAATTTTCCTTCATTTCCTTTTTTTTTTGTTTCCCTTTTGATGCCATTGTGGTGACACGCTAAACTCAGGACTCTGCTCTCAGCACTCCTTTCCTCCCTCTGTCTCAGTTCATGCCACCCCTCCCCACCTTCCTGTGTTCCCTCCTCTTTATGCTATATGGTTTATGATCTCAATGAATATAACTGGTCTGTTTAGGAAAAAAAGATCGCTTTTTCTTTTGATCCACTTCCAGTGCTCATTGTACTACCTCTTATTTCATTCCTTCTACAAAAGTCATTGTTAAGCCCCTTTTTTCCAAAGTATATGCCTTTTTTTTATTCAAAAATCACTACTTCGATGCCTTTTCTTGAGAACTCTTTTATCAGTGCTGGTATCTTTTGTCAACTCCCACCGCATTTTCAATCTCCCTTTCCCACAGTATGATCCCTGAAGAGGTATGTTTTATTTTTCTTACCTCTCTTCTCCTCAGTTCTCATTTCAACTAGGTTCTAATGTTACAAACATTACAGTTACTGCAATCCTTCATATTTTTGGACAAACTACACAATTTGCTTTCTGAACATTAGTACATTGAAATTTGTTTCATGTCTGCTGTTCCAATTCATAAATGTCATGATTTTTCACTCTGCAGAAATGAGCAATCCTGCAAGTAGCTACATTCACCTTCCACTAATCTTTGGACACAGTTTACGGTTTTCCCCTTTTAAAAAATGCCCACTGTGTGATTATTCCTCATATCTGCAAAGTATTTATTCTCCAGACTGAAGATTCAGCATCTTTCTGACTCATCACTTATTTTTGTACCATTGTCCTGAGCCATTTAGAGCTCAGCTTTGCAGGATACTAAACATAATGCTGCATTGGAGCACTTAAACATCGGCTTACTGTTCAGCACATGTGCAGTTGGCTTCAACCGTAAACACCTGTTCACATACTGGAATTTAAGAACGAAATTAAGTTCCCAGGTGGGCCAGGGTTCGTGGGCTCAGTCTTTCACAGACCTGAGTCTTATGTTTTCCGCTGGCATCCAGAGGTGCTGCTGGGCACAGAACCACATCCATGCAGCATTGAGTTCTCCAGAGCCAGACCTGAAGCACAACATTTTTTATACCACCAGCATGTGGAGATTCTGTGCCCTGAAGTACTGACATTTAATTTCAGTAAAAATGAAGATAATACTGGCAGAAATACCCATCTACCAATCAGCACATTAAAAAGTAGCTGTCTATAGATGTATCAAGGCACCTTACCTGTCTTCTGTTGAATAATTCCCCCATGCTATTCAACCACCAATCCAGGTACTCCCCAAATTAAACCAGATTTCCTACAGTACTGTTGCAATAATTTTCACATACATCCTTGACTGCTTTTGAGTACAATGGTCTGTTCCCTGTAACACAGGAGGAAATACAGCCTGAAATATAACTTTGGAAATGAATAGAGTCCAAGTAATTATAAAACCTGATACTGGAATACATTATAGTTATGAAAAGCATACCAGAGAAATTGGAATAAATTGAAAACTGGAAGGAGAGAGGATATTAAAAGGACATAGAAAAGTACAGTGCAGGGATCAAATTTACTAATGTGAATATCTGAACAAACTCAAAAGCAATATTGCCTCAGATACTAAATGGTTAAGAGAATTTTAATATGAAATAAAAATAATTGTGTATCTCCTATGAAGCAGTCTCATTTTACGTTTACTAAAACAGATCATTAGTGTCCCTTGAATATCAACTTTTTGACATGCAAACTTGACAAGGAGTGATTTAGTTTCAGTAAGTTATCCCTAAACCAGGCTTTCTTGCACATTTATCTTACCTAGTTGCATTTCCTATCTAGACTAGTTCTCCAAATTTCTTGAGGACTTTGTATTTTTACTCTGGGTCAGGATATTAATTTAAGCTTTATAAAGTATGTTTCCTTACTGAAAATGTAAAATAAAAGACAGAACCATGCAAATTTTAAAACCACTTATTCTATCTTTTAAATAAGCCACTATCTTGTAAAGAAGAAGTACAAAAAGCTAAATCTAATTTTCAGAAGTATATGCTCAGTTTTACAGCACTTCCAAAACACCAAAGCAACTGAAGATTGAATAATACATTTAAATTAAAAGAAAAAAAAATCTGGAAACTGATTGTTTAACAGCAAGTTTTGGCTAGCATTAATTCTTGTCATTTATAAATTTCTAAAAGGAATGGAAGGTGAAGCATGTATTGAAGATTTAAATAATTAAGATACAGGTAGACTATGTGACTGTATTACTAACCATAGTTGGTTGAAACACCCAAGTTAAAGTAACCCCTACAGCTACGCACAGTTGCCCCTGACACTGGAGTTAAGTTACTGACGTTTCCGCTAGTAAAATGTCCCAAGCACTTGGTGGTTTTGTACATCAGAAATTTAATGTCCAACTTAAGCATCTGACTCCAGGAAAATAAGGAACAACTTCAGTATTGCGAGAGACTGTGTTGGCTCACGCCAGGGTCTGGTCCCAAGTGGCAGAAAGAGTGGTTGTGAGCTTCTTTAAAGGTTTCTTAAAATTATATTGAGAGCTTGGGCACAGGGCTCACAGCTGAGTTGGGAGCGATAAGGGCCTGAAAGTCTCTTTTGTGGACTTTTTGGACATGCTCCAAATGCACGTGGCTTCGGTAAGACTCACAAGTTTAAAGCTAAATGGATGCTGAGAAATCCGTGGGCCCAGGGCCTGCAACAATCTTTCAGAACAAGCTGTGGATGTTCAATCAAATAGCAGCAGTGGCCCAGCCCGCCCGCCCGGCTGCAGAGATTGCAAGGCAAGCTGAAGAAGCTTGTTAAGAAATGCTTCAAGCAAAACTAAACAGAGAAAATCATTGTAAGGAGAAAAGGGGAACACTTCAAACGCAGTCTAAAATGATTATTCTGCAAATAAGTGCTGCCTTCAATCTCAGTAAAAATACTTGTTTGCATAAAGCCAGATGCCAAAAACAGCAGTGCATACTTTAACGTGTAAAGTAAGGGGAGAGACACCTTTGGAGTCACACACCGGAGAAGCACAGCACAGCCTGTGAGGAAACTGCTTCCCTGCCCCGTTTCCCTTGCAGTGTCCTCACGAAAACCTTCCTCTGAAGCTTCAGGTGACAACTCAGCCTCACCTGGTCTAGTTGAAGAGAGAAGGATGCTCAGTCAGTCCCCGGGGGCTTTCCCTTGCCTTCATCTCCAGGTTCCTGCCAGGGCTTGCAGCAGACCTGCTGGCCTCGTGGGACAGCCACCGTCAGAGCCACACCAATGCATGGGGTGCGGACACAGGACCCCCTGCCTGACATCCCTCCCCAGTCACAGCGACCTTCCTCAGCACCCAATTTCAGCAACAAAAATGGGAACTGAGTTGTTAATAATAGAGAGCAGTATAGGGAATATTTTGCCAAGTTTCTTTGAAAATAAAAAAGCTTAGCTGAAATAATTATGTAAATGTAGATCAGCCAACCTGTACGACTAATTCCTTCTTCCCTTACAGACACTTTCATTCCTCAGTTCAGGGTGCAGCAGGACTTGAAAACAGCCAGGGGTCCTTTGGAGGGAGCAATGCTTTGAACATCTTTGAGCATCTTTGAACACCATGTTATCTCCGGCTCCTTCCTGCTGTCTCCTCTGGAAACCCAGGAGTGGAGGAGGCAATGGTCCTTCCCTGGTGTGCAGGCAATGTTACTGTGGGCTGCTGTGGGGCTGGAACCCCGCAAGCCTGGGCTCCTTCACCCTGTCCAGTCCTGTCCAAAGGAAGGGGACTCAGGCTTGGTAGCCTTCCCCACAGGGGATGTGATGCTTCACCCCTGCCATCACAAAGTAGCTCTTTCTTCTCCTGAGTACTGCCCACTACTGGAAGAGTTACAGTACTTAATTACCATTCTTTTATGAGACTGTGATTGCGTGGATGATATATTTCCCCTCTCTCCTGGTTTCAGCTTAATTCAGAATTCATTTTCTTCCTAGCAGCTGCCATAGTGCTGTGTTTTAGACTTAGTNGATGGTTTCATTTGTGAAGCTGCCAGGAACAGAGGCAGTTCATCAGAAGCTGCGGAATCCTCTAGCCTGGTAGGGGCTAGGCTGCCACCGCTCCCTGTTCTCAGGACCATCCTGAAGGGACCAGGAGGTCCATGCTGCCTGTTGGGAACCCCAGGAGGCTCCAGAGGCCATTTATACCAGACCTCCTGGACCTTTCAGTAGCCAACTCTCAGACCCTCTGGACTCTTCAGCGCCCATCCCAGACTGGGGGAGCTGTTTCCTTGACTGGGCTACTAGGGCTTCCCCTCCTCCTTCCCTTGTGCCCCCATGTTCTTTCATGCACGTGTGAAGAAGGGCTTTTATTCCCGTAATTTAAAAACTTGAGTTAGTATCTGCACTTTGTGCTGAAATGAGAATTTTGACTATGGAATCTATAATACTGGTGGGTATTTAAATTTTACTGGTATTCAAGTGATCAGTAAAAATATGTACCTTTTAGGAATGTCTTCATATTTCCACAACATAGTCATAACTTGTTTCAGATGGGCTGAGATTTATCAGAAATTATTATGGAAAAGATCATGCTGTTTCTACAGCTGTTGCCTTATGTCTCTGTTTTCTCCAATGCCTGGCCATGTATCCCCCAAACTAAAAAGAGCTTCTCTTGTAGAGCAATTGAAAGTCTTGTGAGTGTGATATATAAAGACACCGTGCACCTAGTTTTATATTTGAGACATTTCCAGCTGATTCTTCTATTTCCATTTAGTAGGTCACTCACAAAGAAAAGAACATAAATTATTAATGGAAGACAATAGGTCATCTTTTTTTTTTTTTAAAATCATCCCCACTGGGTTCCAATCAGTGGAGTTACATCAGAGATGAACAGTACCACAGGCAGGTTTTTTCACAGTCTATTTTGTACTAATGAAAATGCATAAGCAAAATGTTAACCAAATTATTTCAGTAGTTGCATCCTAGTGTTCAGTGGTTGTTCTAGATCATTACTGCAAGGCCAGAATCAACTTTCAAGCCCTTGTCTTTCTTGACACTCTGAAAGTATATGTACTTAACACAGAGGAAAAAAATAATGTTCATGTATTCAAAGTAGAGATTTTGTGTCATCAAATGTTATCTGTTCATGGTGGCATATGCTATTGTTCTTCAGTAATCATATCTTCAAACTGTATCAGGAAAAGCATTACCATGATTATTGGGGAAACATTTTTTTGGGAGCTAAAACCCAGCTCTGATATACAAAACTACCTACCGTTGCTCTCAATTTACTGAACTCAACGGTACTTAACACAGCTCCAGTAAAGCCAGCAACAAAATTTCTGGCAAATTCAGGGGAAAGGAATCTATCCCTTTGATATTACACACATCCTTTTCCTTCTCATCTATATAGTTGAAAATACTGTTTGTTTCCAGTTACCTTTTATTAAGCTTATATAATAAATTGGGCTTTTTAATTACTGAAATAGAAGTATGAAAAGTAATTTGAAACACAGAATGATTCTTTCTGCTAACAGAGGTAGAAGATAATTACTACCAGAGTAAAGTATTATTTGTAAAAGACACCAAGAGAGAAAGAGCTTTTCAGAGACACAAGTGGCAATTACACACTAACCTCTCCAGCAATTTACATGGCCACTGAAAGCTATCAAAACTTGTGTGAAAAATCCCTTGGTTAAGGTATTTCAGTATCTCTCATTAGCACTAAGATAGGTTATAACCTATTTTGCAAAATAAGGCAATAGAACAACACTGGCAATCCTGCATAAGCAACAGTTAACACCCATGGGTTTATGAAAGATGAATGACTAAAAAAACGCGCCACTGCTGTTTCCAGGTGAGCAGTGAAGGAAGTATGTCTGTAGACAAGTTTTAATTGACTGTTATGTGACCTCTTCTATAGACTTTGTTGTGTGCAGAAGCAGATAACTACTTCTAATACTGTGCGTGCTTGGAGTTGTGTCTTACACTACTGCCTTTGGTGGAAGAAGATGATACTGGCCATGGGAAGTAGCAGTAAAAAATGCTCTTCTGTAGACATAAACTTTAGATGCTGCTCAGTGGGAAGCCATGTGTAGTTCAGAAGTGCAGGGATATATTAGATTACAAGAGTTAGTGTAGGCTAAGTAATGAAAAACATGCAGAAGCACATTCTGCAGTTATGAATCATTTTTCTATCACAACTATCATTTTTATTAGCTACTATACTAATTGAGTTTCTTTGCAGTTACTTCAGTTCATCTCATTATTAGCAGAAAATATATTAAATTGTAAATCAGAGCCTGTGGTGATCTCATGGAGGTAGATTCATAATGAAGGACTAAAAGTGCCCATTTCTGCAGCTATCTTTCTTGGTGCTGCAGAAAGAATTTACTGGGTTATCGCTGGAGAACTTCAGCTTCTGAAGCTGACAGGTAAATGTTTACATGCCACAAGAAAATTGGGAAGTGTGGGAAGAAATATGATGTATAGGAACCAGTGATGGTTCATACTGCCATGAGCTTTTTAGACCCTTCTTAGGTGCAAGCTAGTGGACCTCAGTCAGGAGCAGTGCCACAGCCTGCTCAGCTGCCTTTCATGACTTAAAGCTGGTTGTGCCCTCTGCCTGCAGGTCTTACAAGTACAGCTCCATGCAGACCAGATGTCACTCCACAAAGATGGCTCAGATTCTAAGCTTAGTGGGAATAATGAATCAGCATCAGTTTTTCTTTTCCATGTAGCACAGGGGAATAGCTGTGCATGAATTCTGAGCAAAACTGTCTCCAAATTATGGTTTTTTTCCACATGAAAACCAGTTTGGCAAATATGCCTTGTTCCATATCACACAGTGAATTATCAGTTTGCAAACTGATCAGTTTGCAAAGAACAACAAATCAGTTGTGTCAAAGTTCTGTAATAATGACCTGGATTTTTTTTTTCTTTTTACTGTAAAATATTTTCTATGCATTTGTATTTACTTGGTTATTATATTTCTAATATAAAAAGGTTATTGGTAAGCACTGTTAGTAATTGACTTTGGAGCTAGAAAGTGGGAGGAGACATGAAATGTTTAACACTGGAATATCTCCTGCTATCTGGAAGGACTTCACATGCAGTGAGCTATAATGTTTTTCATGTCTCATCTCCAAACTGAGGTTTGCCTGCTTGCAGGTCTGTCCATTGTGGACACAGCCAGGGTGTTCACAAGCTTGGTTTATGCAGATGAGGAGGAAAAGGGATTATAAACTCCAGTAGTGCAAAGTGGTGAAGGGACCAAAGGTGACTTAGAGCTGTAAAGTGTTGTTAGTGCCACCAGGTGGGCTAAACTGCAGGGCTGCCAGGGAGAGGCTGGGTACTAACAATCTTGTAAGCATCAGGTGAGCAAGAGACTGGCAAGGAGTTAGCTCAGGAACAGGACAGTCTCTACAGGTGAAGCAAACAGCCAGAATCAATGAATCAAATGTATTCAGAGGAGGAGGAAAAAGCACATGTGTAAGCCTTTGGTTTTTTAACCTGTGTTTTTCATCTTACAGAGCCGTATGTTCTGTGTTTTGTCATAAGATATGTTCTTAGACCTCAAAGTCACAGCAGGCCTTACCTCTTTCAGTCTGTGAAATTTCACCTAACATCCATTCGCATGGAGCAAGAACTGCTTTGGGCTAAAACTGTGTCTTCTAGGTAAGTGTTAGGAGCAGAACCATTCAGCACTCTGAATGCTTCAAGGCAGTAGTAGTTATTCACCATCTTCCTGTGCTACTTGAGAAAGCTCTTAGGTACTGTGCTGGTTTTGACAAGGATAGAGTCAATTTTTTCCATACTAGCTTGTATGGGACTATGTTATGGATTTGTGCTGAAAACCATGTTGATAATACAGAGAAGTTTTCATTATTGCTGAGCAGTGCTTACACAGAGTCAAGGCATTTTCTGCTTCCTGCCCCACCAGTGAGTAGGCTGGGGGTGCACAAAAATGTTGGAAGGGAACATAGCCCGGGCAGCTGACGCCAGCTGACCAAAGGGATATCCCATGACACCATGCCCGTAACACCATGCTCAGCACATAAAGCAGGGCGGAGAAGAAGGAATGGGGGGGATGTTCAATATGATGGCATTTATTTTTCCAAGTAACTGTGACATGTGATGGAGCCCTGCTTTTCTGGAGATGGCTGAACACCTGCCTGCCTATGGGAATTAGTAAATTAATTCCTTGTTTTGCTTTGCTTGCATGCGTGTCTTTTGCTTTACTTTATTAAACTGTCTTTATCTCAACCCATGAGTTTTCTCTTTTACTCTTCTGATTCTCTCCCCCATCCCACCACAGGGTGGGGGGAGTGAGCGAGAGGCTGTGTGGGACTTAGTTGCTGGCTGGGGTTAAACCATGGCAGGTACGAAATTTATTTTTCCTGGAAGGTACTTACACACTGTGAGGAAGTAATCTCTATGTCCTTTTTGATATAGCTAACCATAGCAATCTCTTTAAATTGATATTATTAGGCCTGTTCTCCAGCCTCTAACCATATTTTAAGTTCTTCTCAGAAGCAATTTTAATTTTTCAGTGTTTGTTGTTTTTTCAGTGTTTTCCCTAGGACAATTCATATGTATTGATGAATTTAGAGACAGAAAATCCCTTCTCAGCTTCCCTTCTGCTAGGTTAAAGAAGCTGTGCTCCCATCTTCTAAAGCAGACTTTCCACTCCTCTATCCTACTAGCCTTTTCAGCACCCATTCAACATGGAAATCCCCTTTCTTGAACAGGAGCAACTAGAAATACACACACACACATTTTAGTCATCATCTTTCACCCATGACAATGATTTTTCTCATGGCTGCCTCAGAAGTCTCTGGGTTTTGGGTTTTTTTTTTTCAGGAGCTGTTAAATACTAACATTTGTGCCTCTGGTCCACATAATTTTTTCCTAGTCTGAACTTTACAGTGTTACTCTGTCTTTGGCAATAAATAAGTTTTGGAATATTTGAGGAATGCCTTTTTCAGTCATTCCCTCATCCATATCTGCTACCAGTGATAACCAGCTATCCAAGCATGCTGCCTGTGCCAGCAAGCCCTGCTGGCACTTCAGACGGATGTGCTCGAGAATGAATGCAGAGACTGCAGAGACTTCAGAAACCCCATTTCAGTTGTCATTTGTAGCTAAATAGAAACATATCCCTACCTCCAAAAGAATACCTGATAGTCATATTTATTCTGTCTCTTAGAAACCATAAGCTAATTCTTGCTGTTTAGCTCTGGTTATTCACTGAAAGAGGGATCATTTGCTCAAGGACTGAAAACCTTGAGCCACCTCAGAATTCTGAAGATCTGAGCCTTATGCTCCTCACAGACACATAGAAACCTCTTTCTTAGGGATCAGCAACAGCACCTAGTAGCCAAAAAGACTGAAAAATACACAGGAAGTTTATTCATTACAGTAGCTTTTTACCAGCCCTCTGCATATGAAGATGGTCAACTTGCTATTCAGGGAATTAGTGCCCTGGAATGTGGCTGTTGGATAGTCAAGGTCATTTTGAAATGTGTTTGTCACCAATAGTGGCACATTCAAGCATCTGTGGTACAAAGCTGAGATCATTTAGTGTGAATTCCCAGAGTGCACGCATTAAGGAATCAGTTTGGCTTTTGGCCTCCTTGCATTTAACTGATGGGTAGCTACTTACCCAAACAATAAGAGTATCAGCCATAAAAACAATTGCTGAGTTCAACTGTACTTCATTGGAGTGAAACTGAAAGTCCTTCCAAAGAAAGGGGAGAGACAAGAAGATCTTGGTTTACAATTTCTGTTGACTGTCCTCATCTAAACAAAGAGAATATAATATAATTAATATAATAAATCCATTTTTCAAATGAACACCTCTCTAAGTATTAACAGTAAACTAGCATGTTCTAAAGGACTGTCAGAAGAAAAAAAATCTTATTAAAGAAAAATCTTATTAAAGAAATAGGAAAATTACATCTTATATGACTCAAAGTCTCAGACTCCTGTTGCAAATTAATGACCAAAGAGTCATGCTCAGCACGTAAAAGGGCACACTTCTGCACCTGTATTTTCAAATATCCTATAGGACAACTTTGAAAGAACACCTGCTATGTAACATCTAGACTCAGTGCAAGACCAGCCACTGAGATCAATATAGACACTCAGAGCCCTGCAATACTGATAGGCCATTACACCAATTCTAAAATCAATGCAGTATTTAACACGGTGCTAATGTAGCTCCTTTGAGACCAAGATAGAGAGCCTGTCGCAACATGTTTGTGACAGATTTTTGCAGAAATGTTTTCAATTTCTGTGTATTTTTGAGAGTAGAATACTCTTGATAACTGATAAACAGCAGTCGTCTTTGTGCATGGCATCCTAAATAACAACCTTCCCCCACCCCCCGCCTGCCCCCACCATGCAGCTGACATGGTGTTGGACTAATGCTGTTCTGCTAGACCCAGCCCAACTGCTAAGCCAGTCCTGTCTAGCAGTAGTTCAGCAAGGCAGCTCGCTACCTACACCCAGCATCCGAAGTTGTTGTTCTAATTCAATGACATGAGATATACCATAACTAAAGAAAGTAATGCTCAGAGCAACCTCTTTAGCTGCAGCCAATTATTTAAACTCCCATAGAGCGAGCTATATAGGATATTCCTCAAAGGTCACTTCTAACTTAATGTAGGCTACTAAACTACTCCCTCTTAACATCTAGGACACAGAGCAGATGCCACAGCAGCAATAGTGATGGAAAATTCTTCTTTTGCATGGAAATTTGTAGCAACTGCTACTTTTTGACCCCAAAGTGAGAAAAGGGATGAAGGAACTGGAATGACATTGCTGTAATCAATCGCCCTGGTCATCCAGTCTCAGCCAGTGACTAGATGCCAGTTCTGTACAGCAAAGGCAGTATAAGAAGTTCCCGTTCTGTCCCTCCTCCCCCAATTGCAATTTTCTGCACCCATCAGTTGTGCAAGTATCTGTTAGGAAAATACTCTAAATTGGATCAGTAAAATGGCTGTGCTTTTAAAAACAAAAACAACAACAAAAACACCCCACAATAACTACCACTCAAAAATAATTCACCTTGATCCTATTGCACAAGTGGTTTAGATCATAGTCAACAGGCAATTACATTAGTGAGACTGAGGGTGCCCTAAACTGCAGGCTGGGTGTGAAAAGTCTTGTACCCCAAGAGCAAATCTGCATGGAAATATACCCTGAAAAAGGATGTGATGATCTTAACCTGCAGAGCCCTCACATCTGGAGGGCTCAGAAATCTGCCCTCTTTTCCACCCTGGCCAGCTACTATAAGAAGCGGTTGGAGGATGCCACTACAGTATAAATTAGGATGCCAGCAGCATATTGATGGACTGGGGAAACCTTTGGCTCACATGCAGGAAAAGCAGGATCTTTATTAAGTTGCCTAATGGATGGAAACCATTGCTCCAAAGTTTTTCCATCATGAGGCATTTGTACACAGGATTTAGAGACTGCAGAGAGAAGAGAGAGATGAATTTTTAAAAAGCAAAATCAGGAAGTCACTCAAAAAGATAGATGCAGCTTGCAATGGTTACTTCATGCTTTTTATCTCAAGAACTGACAGTAAAGCAGCCAGGTAAAAGGATAAAGCACTTGGGCTCCATATACCCCTTGCAATCAATATCTGAAGCTGTGGAATTGCACACAGCTCGCCAAGAGGGAGGTTTCCTTCTTTTTACTCATCCATCTTGTTTTCCTTCTTTCCTTTCTCCCTGATCCTAGTCACTTTTATCTGTTCCTTGGATTCTGCCAGCTTTCATTTGAGTTGTTTTAAATTCAGTAATCCAGTAATTTTTCTAACTTTTTTTAGGGTTTAGTCTTCTCCTGGGTATGTTTAACTGGATCACAGGTTGCTCTGGTGAAGGTTAGATCCAGCACAAAGTAAGCAGTGCGTAGCTAGGAACTACAAATTTGATGGTGGTGGACACCATCACATTTAAACCACTTTGGCTCATGATGCTGCATGAAGCCGTACACTGGGTACCTAAACTCAGGTTCTATTCAGGTGATGTTCTCAAGCTGTTTTCAACGGGATATGATGCTGTAGTCAGTAGTCATTCAAAGTAATATTGAATTGCAGTCAATTCTCTGGGTCTTGATTTCAGGAATCTGGAATTATCTGCTGCCTGGCAACAATTAGAGACACTTCTGAAAAACAAGCTTTTTTGCCTGGCTGCTAGTATTAAATATTAGTATATTCTTAAAGCTTGGCATAAAGTATTTCTTTAAGACTGTTTTTAATAAAACATATCCATCTGCAATTATAAATCAAATAGCTTTATAATTAAAAGACATACTTGGCCTTTTTTATCCTGTGAAGGTTTGCGTGAAATTGGAGCCTTGCTGTGGGTTTTTTTACATAATTGATCATTTTCACAAATGACTTCTTCATACCTCTTAATTAAAATGTATAACAGCTTTTTTATTTAAAGAGCACAAATTCATCAAAACAAATAACAGCCCAAATTGTTACTGAATACTTGCATCTGTGTTTCCTTGTCACTTAGTTAGAGATCTGGAAAGTAACGCTGAGGTGTAGATGACATTACATTCTTCTTCGCTGGTGTCACTACAGACTCCCAGCACTCCTCCACCTATTCTCCTCCAGGACAGCAGAAACAGCAGTTCCTTTGGAGCGTTAATGTCGTTTGCAGCTCATTGATAACACCTTTTTACTAAACTGTTGTTTTACCTGCTCTTCACCATTAAAAGTGTTCATGCCTACATTAATAAACCCCTTCTCTTCTCCAGAGCCCTAAGAATCATCTGGCAAAAGCATTTCTATTCAAATGAAAGAATACATAATCCTCTTCCTTGGATAACATGTTTGTTTAAGTTATCCTTATGTCTCCTATCATAGTATTGCTTAATTTCAGAGCAAATTCATTTTTATTCTGTCATAACAGAATCCATGTCTCCAACCTTCTCATATTTTGTCTGCATCATAGCATGGTGCAGTAAGTCTATGGCAAAACATGAATTAAATTTTTGTGGCTGCAGGAAAAAAATGTGTGTTTTGTAGGCTGCAGTAATTGGGTGATCCTTCTGGGACACCCTCATTGTCACTGCAGGATTTGAAGTGGCAGGTGTTTAGGTGTGATGCAGATTCATCCTCTCATGCCTGCACTGCCTAACAGCATGAAGGCAAATCCAAAGCTTCCAAAAGCCTGTAAAACTCTGATAATCCTGCTAAGATTTACTGCAACTGTTCAAGAAAGAGATATGAGCAAGTCCTGAGATTAGATAAAAAAGAAATATATTTTTTTTTTAAGATAAGCAAGTCCACTCTGAAGGAAGAAAGTCTGTAATTCACCTTAAGTACTATCCAAGGAAAAACTAATTCCTTTCAGTTACAGGGTCAAGTTTTATGTGGAGCCATCTTGACCTGTAATCACTTTGGCTATGAATAAACACATGTGCTCTGAGGAACCCTGGAGTGAAGATGAAATATGATCACAAACACATCTAGTCCAACTCACTTGGAGGTCTGTGGAAAGGCTGCCATTGATTTCAATGGGCTTTGGATGTAATTCTGTCATTCAGCACAGGTGTTTTTATTCAGGATATTTCAGTTCTCTCAGCGTCAGAACAAATGCAGCCCACATTATTATCAGGAGAAACCAGAAAAGCATGGTATTTCAGAAAATTAAGCTAGAAAATCTTTTAGAGGTAAGATGTGTTACCTCTAAATGAGTCCTGCTCTACTGTTGATGAGCAACGATTCAAGTGCTAGCTTAAATGTGAAAAGGGTTTTCAGCACAGCTGGAAAAAGCAGACAGAGATTTTGTGAAGCTGGAGGTTGCTGCTTTTGTCCTTCTATGAGTGGTACTTTTTTTAACATACGAATTCTGGGGCACTCATTGATGACAGCCATCACTAACCAGTGGATCCACTTCCTAAAGTGGAGGGAATAAAAATACATAATTCTGGTTGCAATGGTCAGTGCATTAACAAAAGAGTTCACTATTTCAGTGATTTCTGTAACTATCAACACAATGTCACAAATAGCTGTTTCTCAGACACATCAGCTATAAAACTGAATTCACTTCACAGTGCTGAGATCCATGGGCTAAGTTCTTCCTGGTGCATGACAAACAGGTTCATAAAAAGTTTAAAATCATACTTCTGATTGCTACACCAATGAAAAAGAAGAAAGAAATTTTTTTAAAAAAAAATTGTTTTCCATGATTTGAAGTATTTGAATTTCAGCTTCTGACTGGGGAAGCTGTAGTGCCTTTGAGGTAGGGCTAGAAGCATCTATTTAAAGCAGATCAAATAAGACAGTCATACCGATCCACTCTGACCATAACATCATTGGACAGTAGATCAATGGCTGAATGTAACTTTGGCACTCTACATAGCCTGTTGACAATTCTCTGTTACAAAAATTTAATGTCAGAAAACATTCAGAAAATGAAAGCAAAACTCCTTGTGGAAACAAGTCGATATCAGTGACTCTTTCCACTGAGCAGAAGCAAGAACCCCATAGACCCTTGTCAGTCAGACTAGATTCCACTGGAATATTTGTGGTTTTCAGCCAGCTTATCCTCAGCCCCCCGCAGGGTGGACTCCTTGGGGCTGTGCCCCAGCTATCAGCCTCTACACACCATTTGAAGCGTGTGACCTGGGGAGGCAGGAATGATGGGATCCCCTGGCTGAGCAGCCTGGGTGTCAGGTCCACCCAGGACAGTCTGGCAGCTCAATGTGAAGTCAGTTCCTAGTGGTTCTGACACCCCTTGTTCCTTCATCTTTTCTGCTTTCCCATTGCATGCCAGATGCTTTTCCTGACTAGTGTTGGCCACTAAAGGACTATTCTTTCTCTCAGACCTCTGCACTTCACTGCTGGGAATAAGTGTGGGGGTTCAGGTTGGCTGAGGAGGAGCCCACTCTCCTGTCCTTAGGATCACCACCCAGAAATGATGGAGCCCCATAGTTTTGCCAGGTACTCTGCAAGTACTTTTAGGAAAGGGTAGGAAAAGGCAAAAACAAATCCATACACCAAATTCAAGCAGAGCAACTCTGCTGTCTGTGGAAACATTTGGACAGAAATGAAGGGAAACGAAGCATGCCTCACACGTGGCTACTCTGCTGGCATGATCCAGCTGAGAAGTAGCCAGACACTGCCAGCCCTTCTGTTGAGGACACTTTCATCCAACCTCATGTCCTCCACTTCTACTCTTGCAAGAGGATGGGGATTTAGGGAGTCCTGGTTTCTTTTACAACTCAGCTCCACCTTTGGGTGTAAATCAAATTCAGAACTCTCCCTGATTTATTGTTTATTACCTCAAGCAAAAAATATCTCTACTTCCCTTACACAAAATCATTACCTGTTACAACCACATTGCACAGATAAAGCCTAGTGCCACTCTTCTGCTGACCAGAAGCAACCATGCCTGGCTAATCCTTAACAAAGTGTTAATTTATCATAAGGACTTATCCAGGGATGTTATGCAAAGGCAAGAATAAACTTTTTCACATGTAAACTTCAAGCTCTACATATATATCCAACTTGTTGATAATTTTTAATAGGGTGTCACAACCAGACTGTACATGCACTTTATTACCAATGGTCAGTTTAGCTAGGATGGTAACCACCTCTGAGATGGCAATGAATTTAGGGATCCTCATATCATCCTCTCCCCTACAAGCTTGACTTTAAAGGTTGACTTTTGAAGAAAATCGAGTGGAGCTTTTGTAGGTAACTGGAAATACTTTCATTTGAAAGCCACATGGTTTTCACATTGCTGGAATGAAACACCACAATATTTCAGTGGCACTTTTTCAACATTTTCACTGGAGGTTTTTGTCACAGTTCTGAATATAGTTTTTTCAAAATATCAAAAAATGATAGCAGTATGGCAGTTAAATTTCCTGGACTCTGAAAGCAGACACTCAAAGGTTGGGTTTTCTAGGAAGCACCTTTCAAACCACACATGGGTATAAGTGATGCAGCTAACTCAAGGCACGGAAGACAGCAAATCTCTAGCCAAGGTGTCTGAGGTAGTTGAGAGAAGAAAAACTTTCAGTCATCCACACTGGGAAATTATAGTGTTTGGTTTTCACAAGGTACAGAGACACCTGCATTGTTTGCTACTGAAAAATTATATTTACAGTCTAAGTGAAATAATGTACTTTAATTCATGAAATTCAGAATACCTGAAGGGTTACTTTTTAAATAGCATTCTCTGTTGCCTGAAAGTCTTTACTGCAAAGCAGAAGACACAGAAGTAAATGTAGTCTGTCTCCAAAGCCTGAAAGCTAAAGTGGCAGTGCTGACATATGAAATAGTGAATAATACAATGGAAGTAGTCTGCTTTTCTTCAGATATAAGCTTGGAGATGTCAGTGCTGGTACTCTTCAGAGTAATAACATTGTGCATTATTAAAGACAAGATCTCAACAGATACTTAATGTTAATATAAGACCCCTGAACATATTCTGAGAGGCTCCATGTCAGTTCTATATAGGCACTGGAATTTTAACTTACAGTATAATTATCACCTTCACATACACTTTGAGAGTTTATTTCCTGTTTTGTCAGGCAATCATTAATCTCTTCTCTTAAAAAAAAAAAATAAATTGAATGTTCAGAAATAAATCTCAAAAGCTACCACAGTTCTCCATACCCTTATTCGGAGAAAAAGAAAGTTATTTTAGAGTCAGCTGAATCTCTGTCCCTTTCCTAGAGCCTTGGCATTCACTCCCCATCTTCACTTTTCCTTGAGTAGAATTCTACTGTTACTGTTTTCCAAGACCGAGCAATACTGGCAGCAGCTGTGAGTAGATTCGTAAAGAGCCTCATGCAGTATCTGAGTTTAAATTCTAGCTGTTCACACGCTGTGTGCTAGCATATGTTATAAGCAACTATAAATTGTGTACAGATGTGTGCTGGAATTCCAGTGTAGCCAAGCTAACAACATTGAATAACATCTTGTGTGCTTTGTAATTATACATAATGGATGTGCTGTCATATAACAGAGTCCATGTTTATGGCAGGATTTATCCACTGGCTTTGGAAGCAAGGAGTAAGCATTATGGTGTGAATTTTTAAACAAGATTTTTAATACAAGATATGCAAACCAAAGAGAGGAGACTGATTTCTGGGGAACATTTTATGTAAGAGGCTCTGCTTAAATGAACACACAAGCCAGAACTTGAAAAAGATTCATTGAGAACATGTTTTGAAAGTCTGAAGACAAAAACATTTACATATAAGTAAAAAGAGAAAGTATGCAAACATTGTCCTAGCTGGAAAAGCAAAGTGCCAACAAACAGCAAATAGAGGGAAGCACAGTAAAGGAAAGGAGGAAAGCAGGCAGAGAAAGGCCACTCTGAAGACCAGGAAGAGCAGGGTGAGGGGAGATGAGCATCCGTAAAGTGCCTTTTAAATAACCTCTGCTGTCCGCTTGTGCAAAACTGATTATTTTCATCAAATAAATATTAGTATGTGGTGCTCTGTAAATCAGAGTTTAAAGAATAAATGCTGGCAATATTGACCATCTTTGTTGTCTGCTGTATGGAGAGGGCAGACCCTCATTGGCCACGTACCAGCTGTGCCCTTTCCATGGGTCCAACGGAGCAGCAACACTGCTTTTTTCTCTTCTGACCAGTGGCAAACACCAAGCAGATGAAGACAGCCTGCCTGGAAGAAATAACACTTTTTTTTTAAGCTGTGTGAACAAAGCAGTAGAGGAAAATGCAAGGAAAAGGCCTGAACACTCTCAAAATGTGAGCACAGGTTAGCTAGCAGATGGCATAAGATCAGATTCTGTGGCCTCTCCCACTCAGAGCCCTCAGGAAGGGGCTTTCAGCATGAGTTTTAAGCTAATCTAAATCAAGGTTGCTCTGGTCCCACTATCCTGCCCATTTCCAGCTTTTTACACCCTCCTCTGTGACTTTAGCACAGGCACTCATTGATTGTATAATTCAGGGAGCTGGAAAAACGTGAAAACTTACCATGAAATAAAATAATTAGCTTTCAGCCAGGTCAGTTCCCTGAACAGGATCTGCATGAAGTCAGAGAGATGCCAGAGCTATTGCAAGATGGGGGACAGAGGTGTGCAGCCTTGGTCCACAGGGAAAGTGCAGGTTACAGTTATCTAGTCCTAGATTGCCTTAAGATGTTGTGGAAGCACAACGTGATGCCTGTCAGCAGATGTCACAAGCTGCTTTGCAACTCCACAGATACATGTTTACCCATTTTGGGTAATAGAGAGAGAGACCATTTTTATAAACTAAGATGTCTTGTGTTTCTTCTTCCCCAGGTTGCCATCCTCAGCGAAAGAGGACTTGTAAGTTTAATGAGAGTGCTCTCCAACAGACAGTAGCATCAAATCATTAGTGAACAGCATCAGCTCTGACAGAGCCACAGCTTTCAAGATTCATCCTGTGTTTGAAGGTGATTTGCTACATCAAAGCTGAGAAAATACATTAGTAAGAGAAAGGAAAAAAATTCCATTACAGTTTGATTGTATCTTGTATTTTTGTTATTGAGCTTACCTTTTGGTATAGATCTTCTTTCTGCTTGTATTACACATTCCAGTGCATTTCTGCATACACATAGTATTTGCATCATTTGGCAGAGAACACAAAAACCTAAATGATGATCAGACTTCCCAGGCTGTGCTGGAAAAGGTCTGTTAACAGAAGACACATGCAGTTAAATCTCATCGTATTAAATCAGCAACATTCCTAACCCTGAAGCATGGCATCTCATTATTTATTGACTGTTTACTGTTGACTCTTTGGACTCATATCTCACGAGCCTGGTTAGCTACATATCTGATGATTATGTTTTCTCCTCTCTTAACATCCTTGGCTTAATCTGTGCAGGTCTTTTTGCTTGACCCATTTTGTCCAAACATGTGATACTGCTTGGTACCCTTAGAGTCTACCTTACAATGTTGATATAGCTTAACACTAGCCGGTCTCCAGCCTTTCTCTGCCACAAACAAAAAGCTGAATACTCCCATCCCTTATCTGGGAGGGACAGCTGCAGCTGTACTTCCTAGTTCAATTTTAACTGTATATTTCTGAAAGATTAAGTGCTATATACAAATTCAAAGTGAATCTTTTGAAAAAATATCTATGGAAAACATGTAAAAGCACAGAAGAACTAATGCTAGGAAGGGCTGTGGCTCAAAAATCCCACATAACATTAGCTTGTCTGCCTACAGACTGTACCAGTCAGTGAGCAACACAGTTTCCTGCTATTTTATTGTTCCACTACCTTTCTGAGCACTGGATGCTACATTATTTCTTTGACACTTCTCATAAGGCAGACTATATTTGACCACGGTATGTAGCAATGTTTCCTGATTTTCTGGAAGAACTGGTCTGAATTACATGACATTATGCCATGTAATGATGGCAAGAGGTAGCAAACTCTGCTACCACTTAAGCAGTTTCTAGGCCAGGATAAACTGCAGCAGAGGAAGAGGACTCAGTGACAAGTTATGACTAGAGGAATTTTTGTAAGGGACGATCTTTCATCTGAGTGTCTTAAACTTCGCCTTAATAGAGTGTCATTGTGTTGGGCGATTGAGGAGTTCAGCAGCAATGTGCAGGAATTCACAAAAAGCCTGTCATCAGCTTTCAGACCAGAGTCATTATGGTAGACCTGGTATCGAGTCCACAGCATACAGGATAACTTGGTAAGAAAGTAAAATGTGAATGTAGCGTATCATACATAGAGAACAAACCTCGCTTCAACAACAACAACAACAAAAAATCAGCTATTGTTACTGGTTCTAGCAATATCAATAATTTTTAAAGAAAGACAACATAAGAGGAGTTGATATATCCCAAAGGATATGTGTTGCTACACCAAAGCACGACTAACTACATTGTTAGGACTTCAGCTGTAAGACTTATCATGCTCCACTGCGTTCCCAACTGGCATTCCCTACTTAACAGATAAGGAATGAGTTTGGTGATTAAATTATTTCCATCAAATGCTCTCCTCTTTCAGCTATGTTGGTTGTCCTTTTGTTGTTTTATTGACCTCCATTTTCCAGGCCATTGCATTTCCAAACACCAGTCTTCAGAAGCATTATCCCATTAAGCAAACAATTAGTTTGCAGATTTTAACATATCTTGGGCGTTATTGGTATCTGGTTGCCTTTCTTGGTCTGTTAGTTTGTTTCAGTAGGTTTTGCATGTCTTTTCTGCCATTTTAATTGATTGCTCTGGTTTATTAGAAGCACTGCCTTAGCTGCTAGGAGCAATGCCCAAGTACTAGACCACATTGGGCTGATATGCAATAATGCAGCTCCAGAGCTCCCCGTATTTCAGAGGCTGAGAGAGAACTGCTTGGAAATTTTTGCTATGGGAGGTGATTGTCTTGCCTGAGAACAAGTGAGTTCAAACTCAAAAGGGCAACATAAGCACCACAGTTGAACTTTTTTCGCTGTAAGGACTTTGGCATAGCCTTCCCACTGCAGCAGGGAGACAATGTTGCCTTGTGCAAAAAAATGAGGCAGGAGCGTGACTTCGCTTTTCTCCTTCGTGATACCATTGGCCAATATGTCTTCGTAACCAAGAAACCACAGAAACTTTAATTGGGATTCATCCCTACACTATTCACGTGTTCTTTTTGTCTCCTTCATTTTCAATATTGAACTAAGTTGCAGAGACGAAATCTGGCCCAGTGGTATTATTCAAGGTGAACAGCTGAAGGATTCAGATAGTCACTGTCTGAATGAGCTTGCAGAGGCTAAGTAGCTAGATTAGGAGAGTACAGGTGGGAAAGCGATAAATCCCATGATCAGAGGCATTTACAACAAGCTATGAGACTCTGCTTTGTGCTGTTTGTTGCTTTAGGCTGGGATTTTTAAATCCCAGTCTTTGTTGTTTTCCCAGCTTTGTTTGCTCAAGGCAAAGTGATTGTCGAGTACCTCACACAGAGGCCTCCAATTCTGACTGGGACATTCAGTAATATACAACTTGAAAGAGACACAGTACTAGTACACAGAATTATGTCATTCTGGTCTTACTGCTGCTGATATTTCACTAATTTTACCATACGGTCAATGTTTTCAGTATGCTATTTTCCTATACAGAGTTTCAGCCTATATGCCAAAGCGTAGCATGATGTACTCTAAAGGCCGCATTTGGCAATTTTCTCCCCTGCAGTTGTGTCCTGTAAGATCTGACCGGTCCCCAAACAGCAACAGAAATGACATACTGGATTTTCCTGGCTCTGAAAACAGCATCACGGCAGGTTAAGCAAATTTCTTTTGACTGACCCTGATACTGAAGGAAAGAGAGTAATTTCTGAAGACTGGCTTATAACGAAACTATCCCTGTATTGCACAAGCTTTTGGACTGCAGTTATTTTTGTTATTCTTACGTTATAGCTAGAGACTCGATTGCTAAAGTCTTCTTTTGTATGCTCAGAAATAAAGGGTTACTGCTCAGGAGCTGGTTGCTAAGAGCATGGCTTCTGGCTCTTTGCAATTGTAGGATAGATGCGCCCTCCCGTGTACCAGCTCCGAAATGTTTTTACAGCCATAGCATTTGGAGACCAGAAACACCTCTCTAGAGATTTGGATGTGATTTTTTTAAGAAAATTTTGTCAGATAGCAACTCTGCCAAGACTCTCTTTCAATCATCCAGAATTTATTGGTAATTTTTTTTTTTTTTTAATTTGGAAGAAATGGAGAAGCTTAGGCTTGTGAAACAGATAGCAATAAAAATAGTGGGGCTGGCTCCCCACCCCTGGCTTTTCTGCTTATGCAGTGAACCCAGGGCAGAAGAAACAAATGAATACATTCCCAAAGAGTTTTTGCTGCTCCCAAGGATGGTCTGATAAGATTTTTCACATCTACCTTTCATAAAATCAGTAAAATTCCTGTCAAATAGAGCAGGGTAAAGAAAGAAACATTTCAAGGTAACAGTCACTTTGCATAAACTTCTTTGAAGGAGTGTAGCACCAGACAGACATTTTAATTTCAGGGAACCACTATAGTTTAGATAGAATGACTGAGAAATCTTTTATTTTTTACATACTTGGATTTCAACACCATCATCCCTGCATCAGTTCACCACAAAATATTGAATCAAAATAGTGGCCATCAGTATCTCTGTCTAGCAATGTAAATTACTGCATTTTTCAGGAGTCTGTGTTTCTTCCTGAAGTATCAGAGCATATCAGTAAATTGTAAGGTGCCTGTGTTACAGAGCTATAATACAGGAATCTCTAACTGACCAAGAGAGCGTCTTTGTTGACAAGGAAAATCTCCTGGAGATAATTCTAGTTCAATTGGCAGAAGAGTTATGCCAGCTATTTCTTTATATTTTCCCTCAGAAATGGCATGGAGTGGGAGGGGGCGGTATTCTTATCACCCATTTTTATGTTGCTGACTAGTCCATCTCAGCTCTTAGCACATCTCTTCCCCAGAGTGACTGGGAGCAGGACATAGGTTAGAGGCTGTCAACTGTCTCCATATCTTTGTCTTTTTATGGTCCCTGGAAGCAACCTAAAGAGATCAGCTGTGTAATGTAGGCAGCAAGCTAGCTGCTTAAAATTGGGTACTGTGAATAATACCTTTTTGAGTGACAACATAGCTGCCTCAAAATACGCTTTGCCTTCTCTCTTTCTTTGTACTGTTATCCAAGATGATACAAATGATGTTAGTACCTTTATTTGGGTTAGACATGTATTGGACTGCTTTCCTTTCAATGGATTATCCAGTCAGATTAATTTTTTTCTTTTCTTCTTTTCTTTATTTCTTCTTCAAAAAAGAGTACTATTTTTGTCTTTGGATGGTTTTCAGGCTATTTCTCTTCATCTCCTACTGTAGGTTGGGAAATTCCAGATGTATTTTGTTTCTATTGATCTATTTTGCCTAGTCACCATAAATTTCAATCTTCTTTCTCTGCTGCATTTATTCCATCAGTTGTCTTAACTGACAGTTTCTTTAATAGTCCTTGTTCACGTATGAGATTTTCATAGCTTTGAGCTACTTCATTTCTCTAGAGAGGAAATTAATTTGCACTTTAAACATAAGCAACACTTAGTCTCCATTCAGACATTGGCAGCTCTTATGCTGTGTGCTGCCTCAGATCTATCAGTATTTTTTTTTACCCCAATTTGTTTCTTCCCTTTAATAAAAAAGAATCTTGGTACTGGAACCTGATTTCAGATCCTGAAATTACACTTCCTTTCACTCAGGCCAACCAAGAAAGAAACCTACCAATTACTTCTGAAATTAAAATCACTTGCTTTTCAATAAGCTGATGCTGTATCACTTCCTCATTCTGCACCTCCTGCTAGTATGCCTTAAAAGCCAAAAGGAAAAAAAAGCTTATAAAGAAGACTCTATAAAGGTGGAGATGGAAGTTTGTGCTATTACAAAATGCTCAAATATATTTACTGCATACAATATAAAGTTACCACATAATATGACAGACTAGCATAATATGCTTTTACAGTTCTAACACTTAAGGTCCAAAATTGGATTTGGCAAAAAATCCAAAAGTACACACAAATGTTTCCCAGAGGGTTTTTTTTGAGCTGAGATTTAAACATAGCTGGTAGTATTTATTAGTCACCAAGAGATTGTCCAAGATACACATTCTCATACGCGCTGGGCCTCAGGATCCCAAAACTATGCTGTTTGAAACCAAACTTCTGTTCATTGTAGCTGTACTAATCCATTCGGTATAGATACCGGCTAGGTACCTTGGACAAGTTCCATGGTACATTACCAATTACAGCACCTATTCCCTCTAACCATTGTTTTCCTCCAAACATTTCTGGTATCTCTTAAGTTAGATGAACGTTGAGGTTGCCCTGCCTGTCAGAAAGCAGTCTCCCGGGACCTACATGAAAAGCTCAAGAGTAGTCTAATGAGCTGAAAGCAATAATTCAGAATGAAAAGACGCATCATCACAATATTCCTGCTCAATAAAACTGGATGTAGTTTCCCCTAGATCTATTTGATAATTTGAAATTGAGACAGTACTACTGCTGTCTTACAGAAACTTTCTACATCAATATTTCACAAGAAGGTTGTATAAAATACAATCAATATATGCAAGTAGCAGGACAAAAGACTAATGTTATTAATTTAGTTGAGGAACAACGATTTAAAGTGGGCTAGTTGGGCTCTTTGATACAGAGATGTGTCTAGCTAACTAAAGAGAGGACAACACGGAGACTTTGCATTTCTGAAGCCTTATGTTCCAAGGTTTGCCTTTCTCCTGACATGGAAAACCAACACAACCCCGTTCATAAAGATGAATGCAGGGTTTAAAAAAGCTTTGAGAACTAGTCTAACCTCTGATATGCAAACACTGTATGCCACCTCCTATCATATGCAAGTACTTTTCAGATAGCTGTCGGACTCATGCTAAACTTAAGCTATAGCCTCCAGTTGCTAATACTGTCCCTTGGTATCGGTATTCAACAGTTTAGTTTCACAACAATGAAGTTATTCTGTTTATCTCGTGGATTGGTAATGTGTTACTGGTGGATTACTAATTTTGAGGGGGGGTTGTTGGGGTTTCTTTTAAAGAACACATCCAGTCAGGACACAATCAGGCCATTTTGTTGCTGACACACTGTTTCCATCTTCCAAAGAAATATGGAGGTATATGAAGTGAACACACTTTCACGCCAATTTGTGGTTGGAGAATCTGGTCAGCTAAGTAGGACCTCCTCTGGACATTTCTCAAGTCCTCACTCCCTGTCAGATATCACTGACCCAGCCAACACCTCCCTGTAGCGTTCAGCAGTTTCGCCCAGGACACCGACAAATGCACAGTCCATTCTGTGAGGTAGGATCTTTATCTTCCTCACTGTCTGGAAAACAGATTATATAGTTTGGATGCTACTTAAATAGGAAGAGTAAACCTTGCCATTACTATCACGTTTGGTTAGACAGAATGGGAATTTGTGTCTTATACATTTTACTTAGCAGCCTAATAATATTTATTTACATAACAAGTGCTAGGAAGAAGATCCCACTGTAAAGATCCCATTTTAAAATGAAGTAATTTGTCAACATTTCTTTTTCCACTCATTTCAATTTGCATGTAGGGATACTAAGTTTTATCTCTGGCTGTGCTACAGGGCTATAGTTTATTCACAGCAGGAAAGACAGCAAATATAAACAGCAAGCTAATGGGCTGAACTGCTATCTAGCTGGAGCTAAAGCATAGCTAAGTAAGGTTGATGTTACAGTACAGTAGCTGCAACAAACAAGTCAGTGTGTCCTTCAGATTATAGCTGATGTGGGCCATGTGAACATAAAGTTTGAACTTCAAGTGTGCATTTTAAAAATGTGTCTGAGAGAATTTATAATTCTTTCTCAACGCATGTACAGAAATGCCATTTCAAATTAAAATTGCTGGCAGCCACTTCAAAATATGAAAACGATAATGCTGACATCTAGCTACAGGCTTGTCCCCCAGACTCTTTTTGTGCCAGTGGAAAGACAGAGAAACTTTTCAGGTGCCACTCGCTTGGCATGGTTCAGAGGTCTACTCAGAGGCAGGGGCAATGCAAGGGCCTGTTTCTCTCCATCAACTACAAAAGAAGTGTGTGCCAAGCTCAGATGTAGATGTCTACATTTCTGACATACTGTAAAACTGGGGAGATAATAACTTGCATAAATATAACAAAGTGACTACTTAACCAACACTAATTCTTATGTTGTCCACAGACAGCCCCCTGTCAGGCCAATTATTTTGTGCTTACTACTTTTCTTGGGGAGTGCTTGTTGGATTCAGGTATCCTTTGCTGGCTACAATTGCTTTTAACTTGAATTGATCTGACAGCATATTCAATATTATTTTCAGAGCATTTCCATAATGAATACAAGTTTCCACAAGCAGGTGTCCTTGGATGGGGAAAGATGGGACTTTTTTCCTCTTATTCTTTTGTGGATAACAGAAATGGTATTAGACAGCATGATTTGAATTATCACAACTTTTACATCACAGGGGATGACTGTACATTCAACAATAGGCTGGCCCTTACCATCAAAACGTTCACATAAAGTTTCTTGAGTAGCCTCTGTACTGAGAAGGTAATGGCTGCTTCACCTGAACGTGAAGATGTCTGCCACCTGGTATTTTGATGACAGCGACAAAGAGAAATGTACACCTTTTTCAAACTTACATAAAATTTTCCACTGATGCATTAATGGTAAAATATCTGGAAAAAAATATAACAATAAAACCTTTTCTTTACTGATATGCCAACTTTATTAATTCCTGCATGCAAAAGCTGAATTATTTATTTGCATGAGATAATATATTCTGTAAGGTTGCAGCAAATACTTGTTGATGTCTTAGGATAAATTTTTACTTTATCAGGTAGGTATAGGACTAAATGTCTTTGTCCAGATATATGGCCTATTGTTAACTACAGTCAAAAAGTGCTTCTACAAGCACTGCTTTGAGCTGGAGTTACTGACTTATTTTTAAACCAAAACTGATGAAAAGTTGCCAAGTTTGTTGAGCTGCCTTAGTTGTTAAAATGACATTTTATGAGTGAGATAGCCATCTAACTACTGATAAGCCTGGGCATCTTGTTGCCTCTTGTGAGCTGTCATGACAGCTACGTATTTTGTATTTCTGCTGCTGCTAAAAGAGTGGACAGAACTGATCAAATGGGCTATTCAGTGGAAGCCTCAGGTTTTTTTCTGGAGGAAAATGGAAATACATAAAAACAACTAACCTGAATTTCAAAAAGCTGTATGTCAGAGTCTGCATTCTGAGTTTGAGGATGAAGTTGTCCAGATACCCCAAGAGGTGCATTTCCCCATCCTTTTTGGAAATCAGAAATTAACGGGAGTAAAACTCTTCTATTCTCGTTTCGTTTGTTCGTTTGTTTCGTTTTCTTGTTCGTTTTTGATTTTTTCTTCTACTGCTCTGAAATTCAGAATGGTCGTCTTCTCATGAGGAGGATCTCTGAGTATGCAGAGGTAAGTGATGGTTGGATAAGAAATTTCTGGAATAAAGCGGATTGGGCTCCAAAATCCAGATCTCACAGAAATGAAATCTCAGTTGTGAAGGATACATAACTGGAAAATTAAAGCAAATATATACACTAAATCTTGATTAATCTGATAACAAAGGCAGACCAATGGACATTGCAGTGGACTTCTGCTAGAAAATTTGGCCCTTTCTGCTTGTACTTGGAACAAAATGAATACCTGTCCTGTAGTTCACATTTTTAAGCTTGTGCCTGGAGCATAATTTTCCAATGATCTCTGTATGTACTGGTGTCCTGGTTTCAGCTTAGTTCATTTTCTTTATAGTAGCTGCTGCAGTGCTGTGTTTTGAACTTAGTATGAGAACAACGCTGATAACACGCTGATGTTTTAGTTGTTGCTCAGTAGTGTTTAGTCTAGTCAAGGACTTTTCAGCTTCCCATGCTCTGCCAGGGGCACAAGAAGCTGGGAGGGAAAGCAGGCAGGACAGCTGACTCCAGCTGGCCACAGGGCTATTCCATACCACCTGACGTCACGCTCAGTATAGAAACTGGGGGAGTTGGCCGGGGGGGCAGCGATCGCTGCTCGGGGACGGGCTGGGTATCGGTCGGCGGGTGGTGAGCAATTGCATTGTGCATCACTTGTTTTGTATTTTCTTTATTATTATTATTAGTAGTAGTAGTAGTATTTTCTTCTCTCTCTCTGCTGTCCTATTAAACTGCCTTTATCTCAACCCCTGGGTTTTAGGTTTTTTTTTTTTGGTCCTCTCCCCCATCCCACTGGGGCAGGGGAAGGGTGAGCGAGCGGCTGTGTGGTGCTTGGTTGCCGATCGGGGTTAAACCACAACAACTGGTGCCAAATTCAGACTTTAATTTCCTATGTCGAGGAAGCTTGATCACAAGCACAAATGTGGAAGTCCAGTTCAAACAACTATGCTTTACTGACTGTGCGCATTAATTCTCATTTGGAAGCTTGTAGGAAATTTTTTTGGACAATAAAAGTCTACATTTCAGAGCACTTGTGCCTGAGAGGTTTTCTGTAGTATCACATCTCTCTCAGCCTCTCATCTCCAGCACATGTCTTGACTCAAATGTGAGGTACATACAGCAGACTTTAAAGTGTTAAAAGGTTCTTTGATATCATGCCATAGCAATTTAATTATTTACTCCAGTGCTGCCTCAGCTACACTAAACTTAAGGAATTAGATGGGATGCAAGATTTTAGCTTTAGCTTATAAAAATGCAAATGATCTGGAATTAAATTGCTCAGGAACTTCACTCCCCATCATACAGTGATTAGAAGCACTTGAGCTGGAGTTCTCTCCCATGGCACAACACCCTGCCTGAGTGATTGCTGGACCGGGAGCTTTTCCACCTCACCTCCTTTTCCCCATCTCCAAAGAGTTTAAAGCACTACAAAGCACTTACCTTCCTCCCCACTCTGTTTTCAAAGAAGAAGTGGCCTGAAGGGCCACTGGAAAGTCCTTTTTGTTGCAGTTCACATTTATATCTGGGGGATAACTGCCCAGGACATAAGATAGATATCCAGGACATCTGTACAAGAAAATTAACAAACAAATAGCTTTCAGGTATGTCTCCCAGCACATTCCCTGTGAGACCTTGGGACGTTTACTCCACCTTCTTGATCTCTTCTGTTTTTGGAAAAGTAATTTGAAAAAATCTCCTCTTGCTGATTTTCTGCAGGATCTTCAGAAGATTATAGCAGATGAAGAAAGACGAATTTCATTCAAGGTGAGAAACCAGCATGATTACAATTCATCGTCACTCAAGCACATAACAGAAAGATTGCCTGTTGCATCCCCATGTCTCTTTTCCCCTGAATGCTGTGTGTAGTTTTAAACAGAGAAGTCATTAACTTTGCCTTCCATGTAAGCAGCCTAGTATATTTTCTCACCAGACTCATCAGGATTACTGGAAGTCTCCATAAAGGACTTGAGCTTCCCATATCTATAGGACATCTCTCCTTGCTTGTAAATCTACTTAAATCATCCTTAAGTTTGCAGATCTTATTGACCCTTTCACTACCTTTTAGTGTTTCCCCCCACAGAGCTGAAGCTTCTTCTCCTTCCTCACCTCCAGAGATGTACAGAATTCTGTACCTCCTTTGTTTGCTTTGACCTAATTTCCTCCACCAGCCCCCCGGTTTAATTCTGCTGTGGTGTCAAATTTATGTTCACCTGCTTTCCACAGAAAATGCCCAGTACCTTGTATGTATACGGTACCTACGTTGTCTGTCTTACCAACTTGCAAAATCTACAAGATACAAGGGTAGAGAGTTGCAGTAACGTAATTGAGAACAGAGGTTTTACTGCCACATTTGCTCTTGTGATACAAGGTTTTGAGACCGTTAAACATAAACACACCAAAACCATGCTTTGATGTATTATGCAATGTGCTTGATGAAAACAATAAAAAAAAGCTTTCCACTCTATATAGCATTTCATAAATATGCATTTATTTCCTCATCTTTCATCAGTTTTACAGTTTTAACCAGTGCCTCAGTGTTAATATTTGTCATAAGCATACAATGGAACTTCAGATACTTCTGTTCCGTAGTTCTGAAGTTAAAAACAAATTGCTCCAGGGCATCATAAGGAACTGAGCCGAAAAATAATGAATCTAATTTCTTATAACATATTACAGAGTTACATAAGATATGAACTTACATTTCTATCCTATTCCATGTACTGTATTTACATAGTTAACTAATTTGTTTATTATTTACATTTTTCAAATACTGTAGTCATAAATCTTTTTATATTGTACATTCTTGTTTAAATTTTTATTACAGAAATTCTCTAACACACATTTTAGACACTACAATTTCAATATTTCACATTCTAGAAAATCACTGCCTGGTTTCACTAGTGATGTGTCAAGATGCCTCCTTCATAAGAAAATACATAATACAAAGGAATTTTGCAATATTTAGAATCTTGAATTTTGAAAAAAACAAGTACATGGGCTGTAATAATGGTAACGTTATTTCCTTTTCTATGTAATATTTTGTTTGGAATGACATTTTACCTGAGATGTAGAATTGTTAAATGTGGGTTTTTTTAAATAAAATCAAATATTTTCTGTATATCTTAAAGTATTGAAAATTTGAAAGTTTACATAAATGTTGGGCTTCTATTTACTGAAAACTATTCCTATCTGTATAGATATATAAATGTTATTTATATATCTAGATCATATTTTCCAGAAAAGTCTATATCTACATAAATAAGCATTGCTATTATATTAGGAAACTTCCCACTATCCTTAAAAAGCAATGTGCTCAAGTACAATATTCAACTTCTGACACAGACACAATAGTAAATGTGACCTCTGATGGTAATACTTTCTTCCAAGGGAAGTTAGAGGTACCTGTTGAATTTGGAAGACATGGCAGACAATTTATGTGGACCCTATGAAGAAAATTTTATGTATCCAGTCTCATAAATGTTATGCAGGAGCATCTGACACAGCAGACAACTTTGGGTCAACTTTCCATGTTACACGTAACTACCTAAATAACATCTTAATAGAAAAAAGTTAATTGTAGAAAACCCTTACAACATTGTACATTTAATGCTGTGTGTCTTCTATTGTTACAACAATATGCATTTCTATTAACAAACAATTGTAGATACTAAGTTTAAAGTAAATGGTCATAAATTTCAGGTTTCTTTTATTCTGTTATTGGTAGACATTCTGTTAGGCACAATATGACATTCTTTGTAAACATAAATTTCAATACATTAGACGATGAACTGAAGTTACAGAAAACAGTATATGATATTTAAAAAACACAGATCCACTACACACTATAGGCACAAATGCAGCAATCTAGGAGGCCTGAACTTGTATCCATCGCAACTGAAACCCCCAGCTGACACCAGTGGAACAGAAATGCATCCTAGTCACCAAACGCTCCTGCTTCTGAATTAATTAAGTTTTTTTCTCTTCTACCAAAGATTTCATATAATTTTAAAATACGAATCTCATAATCACATTTTGGTAAAAATGTATTTTATTCTATTTACCCTGAAACACCTAATACAAAGTCAGTGCCAAGAACTAAGGCCACTAAAACAAGTAATGTAGCTCACACATCGAGAAAATAATCTTCCAATAACAAGTCATAAGAGAAAACCTCTTGAAGATCTTTTATTTCCCAAACTTAAAAGTGCACTACACTTTTTGTGCAACGTTGTGCAACTTGAGAACTGAACTGAGGAATAACAATTCTGAGCTTCCAGTATATTGCTTATTGCAACTCTCACCCTTAATAACCTGTATGTGTAGGGTAGGCACAAATTAATATGAGTTATTTACATCCAATAGAGCAACACCAGAATTCTTACCTGAAAACATAGTTTTAAGAAATTATTCAGTATCCCATGATTAGATGAAGAAACATTAACTTCATTCTATAAAGTCATAGAGGAATTTTATTCTGCTAATAATGCAAGAGTGATCTCAGTATATAATTATTGTTATTGGGAACTATCTTCTTGCTTCCTCTGAATAATCAGAAAAAAGGTATTACATTATTTAACAAATAAGCTTTGGAAAGATATATTAATTTTCCTTTTCTAATGTGCTAGAAATGGAGAATAAGGCAACAACTGAGATAAAAGTATGTCTTTTGTAAACCAAGCTTCTTAATACATTTCATAAAAGTGAACTTTTATGCTGAAAAATTGAAAGGCCTTGAAAGAAAGACTTTATTTTGACAAGACCATGTCTTCTATTTAATTCAATACTTTAAAAACACTCCAAAATATGTAGGGAGAGATTTATTATAGTGTTATAGATGAGTCTTCGGCTTTGAATAACTCCTTTGCATGGCTAAAAAGCTTCTACAGCACCCTGTGAGACTGAGTAACATTTAGAAAATGCCACCGATTTCTATTGCAACCTTCTATATTCTGATATTATTGAAGTATTCTAACCTAATTCCATGGAAAAACAACAGATTGTGTGCGAAAACCAGTGTCTTCCAAGTTATAACCAGACCTCAAAACAGGGCTTGCTGTCTCATGTGATCTTTACGATTACAAAAAGTTCTCTTTTTCTAGTGAAAATAAGGAACTTTCACTGACCAAAACTGGCTGATAAAGACATGGCAGGTGACACTGAAGTAATGACAAAATCATTCCCTAAGTACTTTTAAGTGTTAGGTACATACAAAATTTGCTCAACATAAATCAGAATGCAGTGCTCCCAATTAGAGAAAGGGGAAAAAAGAAGAAAATTATGTGATAGGCTTCTGAACTAATTTTTCATGCTGATCAAAAAAGTTCACTTTTAAGTTCGTTCAGTGCTTGATATCCTGCTTTGTCCATTTCTTTGGTATTCTGTTCTCATTCTGCAAATTCTAACAGAATTTTAATGGTCATCTTAATTAAAATGAAGGAGCAATGAGCTGAAAGCACAAACAGAACAACAGATGCCGTAATACTGTAGAACATGTTGGTCTTAATGATTTCTCACTCTTTATATTCATTTCTTATAATGATTGGGGGCATCCGCAAACGCAAACTTCAGTCTGTAGGCCTCTGCTAGAAGTACACTAATTTCTTCATTTCCCCAGTGTACTGTGGGCAAATTTTGTAAAAATATCAGCAATTCCTAGACAGAGAGAGAAAAAAAAGAAATAAATATATTTTTTCAAATGCCAGCGTAATAGCAATGTAGTACTTGTACAGTGGTTATTTATAAGCAGTCACTCGTGTAGCAGCTCAGTATCCCAAACAAACCTGAGATCCCATTAGGTTTAGTGATTTTCCTGTAACTTTTATAGAAACACTTGCTATTCAATCTTTCTGTTTCAGAAACCAGCTATTAATTGTAACTGAACTACGGTTATTTTCTAGTGTTCAGAAAAATAAACTAACTCACTTGCTTTGTAGATACTATGAGTGAAAGAATGCATTACTGCCCAACTACAAGGTGGGTAAATTCTATGTACCTGTATGTCATATCTTGTATGATTATAGCACCACTGGTGCCCCTGGTCATGGAGAGAGACCCCTTGGTGTACTCAGACAAAGAAGAACTCACACACAATGTATCAGAACCATTCCATTAACTTCTAAGAGGTAAATAGTGTTAGCATATCCATTTTGTAGCCGGTAATTGAGATACAATGCTCATGGCTATTGGTGTCACTAGAAACTTCTAGAAATTTAATTGTGAGCTCTGTAAGTCCAAAATAACTTAACAGAGGACCCAGTCTTTTTCTAGATTTGCCATATTTCCTACATGTATTGCGATATTTAAGATCTTCAACCTACTTTCAGTTTGTAACATCTGTTGCTCAGATCATTTCAATATCCCTATGCTAGGTACGAACAAGAGGAATGCCTACACTTCCTCTTTAAGGAACTATAAAATATTAATTTAATTTTTAGTACCTTAAATGTTTTTATAACCTCTTTATCAGATGGGTAAGAGGCAGAGAATTACAGGTAAAGCAAAGATGCTGACTACGTTGCAGAAGTGCTAAAATTCTCTTTCCTAGTCTTTTCACAGGCAAACATTAAGAATATCTGACTTCTTCTGGTGCTGCTGCTTTCTAAATATGCTTTGTATATAGTACAGCAAACAACAGCTCAATTTATTTCAAATTAATTATATATATATCAATATATAATATATAATAATATATTATATATTAATATATAAAATTATATAGCAATAGAGATAAAATTAATCAATGAAAGTAATTTGAAATAATAATTTGAATTTATTTGAAAAGGTCCTAAAATGTGGATTCCTGCTTTTGTAGGGCATATGTTTTTACTCTAGCAACCTGGTATCAGCAAATATACCCAATCTCCTGTTGACCAAAACCCCAGGATTGTAGCTCCATGCTGAACTGTGATGCATGGGATCAAATCCCACTGACTGCACTTTTGAGTATCCTCCAAAAGACTACCTGAAAAATGTTTGCTACCTATCCCATCACTGAATGGTCACAAAGGTGTTACATCTAGCTGTGTTGTTGCCTATCCAAAGTATTGTGCTCCAGGGCATGGAGTTATACTATTGGATACATTCTCAAAACTATGGTTGATTGCTAAGTCTGGGACTTTTGGAAAAAAAAAAAAAACCAACAAACTTTGCAGTCACTTCAGATGTTTTCCTCTTCCTTGATATTCTGAGAAGTCTCTGACACTGATGCAAAGATAAGCAACATTTCTTTTTATAAATGAAAAAATATAAAAGAAATTATTATTTCAGTCAGTTGCAGTCAACTCCTACCTCAATTCTTAGCCCTGGTTTCCCACTTTTTTTCTGGTTTCTTGTCCCAAAGTATTTTCCTACAGGTCAATTTTTCCTCTCTCTTTTATTAGGTTTAGGCAAAATTATTTCCAAGCAGCCTAAGCCCAGGAACAGAAGTTCTAAGGAGCTCACTGGGACAGCACCTGACGACAGCACCAAAATTCACTATGACCCACAGCAGCACAAAGCTTCAAAACCTCATCTGTGTGCTGAAACTTGCTAGCTGTGAGAGGAGGACTCTTTGGAAGATCAACTACTACAAATTCTCCTCTGAGTTCATGCAAATGACAACTTTATAAGGTTCGCAATTTGACCAAACTTGGCATTTTTTTTTTGTTTGTTTTGTTTTGGGCTTTTTTGTTTGTTTGTTTTTTTAATAAATGGTGACACAAAAGCCCACAAATCCTCAAATCTGATGTGAAAACCTCCCTAGACCAACAATTAAATTCATGTTTCAAACTTTCCAAACAAAAGATCACCTAGAGATCCCCTGTCCCATGCTTTTAATTGCTTTGACAAAAACATTCCTTAAAATTTAAGCTGTGGCAAAGCAGCAAAAGGGAAGTTTTTGGATGAGTTACATCATAACAACCTGACTGTGGAATTTTATGATGGAAGTCATAAGGCACCTGCTTTCATGGAAGAGGGCTGTAAGAGCCCTGAGCAAGGATTCTGTGATTTCAGAAAACAGCAAGGAGCAGAAATGAATATGAAATTTTGTGTGTGTGTGTGTGAGAGAGAGAGAGAGAATTATTTTGGCTTCATCTATTTAATGGTCTTGCTATACTGCTTCTTGTAATATGAAACAAGAAAGGATAGAAGTTGAGCAGTACTATATATTTAATTATGAATAATAAGTAGTAATGCAACAGAGAATGAGCATGAGAATGTCTCTATTACACTTGAGAGAGCACACTTTTAATAAAGTGTTATACAGCTGCAAAATCCCACATTTTTTTATTTCTGTCTACTTATGTGACAGTTATGCTGACAACTGTAATTAATAAATTAGCAGTGCAGAGTAGGAAGGTTGTGTGGAGGGATGACAAATGCCTACCTCCATGAAAGTTTGTGGTTTGTTTTTTTTTTTTTTCCTTTTACAAAAGTAACTTTCAACCAGCTTTAAGACACTGCAGTTAATTCAGTGAGTTCTGTGAAATTAGCTCTTTTACTGTATGCAGTGCCAAGACTTTGCTGGGTCAGACTTCTGGTGCAAACTGGTACAAATGATTCATATTGCTAGAGCAGTGGTTTGGTTTTCCTTTGGGCTATGGTTCACATAAATTTGGCCTAAACCAATCCTCCAGCCACTGGAGAACCGTGAGCCTTCTAGCAGACCTCAGCACTTCTACTTTGTAAAACATCACCTGTTGCAACCAACGCCTGCCTGTACAGAAGGTACTATTAAGCTATTCAACAGCTAGTGAACGAAAGCTAAACTGTTTCAACATGAGATTAGAAAGCAGGAGTCTACACTGGCCACACATTTGGTCCACTATATTGATTGTTTCTGTGGCAACTGCACATGTTTTTCAAACTAGAAAATGTTGCTACATGTTTGTGAAACATGGATAATTGTTGTAGATGAATGAATTCTGCTTATACATTTAGTTCTGATGGCAAGGTGATCATACAGGATATTCATAGCAGAAAATGGTTACAAAAACATAGTTTATTTCCTTAAAACCTGTTATGTAGCAGTCACTTTTACAAACATCTGACTGCTCAATGATTAAAAAAGGAAGTAAAGTAACAGTCACTCTCATAATTTTGTTACCTTTACTTTTCCAAAGCACTGAAGGTACATTATCTTACAAACGAACCACATTTTCTAAAATAATTTTACAGTTTTAGAGGTTTGTTTGGAAATGACCCATGGAGAACCAGACAAAACACATGATTCTTCTCCCAGGAGACACAACACAACAGCAGGAGAAATCAGGTGCTCCAGGCTTAAGTCTGGAAAACTCAAACCATTCAACCTTACACTCTTCATTGACTATGCAAAGACTACATCTTCAATTTCCATACTACATGAAATTTAATGTGCACTCAAATTTGAAACAGGACTACTGGTGAAGAACTAGTTTAACACTTCTATGATTAATTGCAAACTTATTAATAATTTTCATCAGAATGGAATATATAAATAAATGGCAAAGTAATCCATTGACTGTCCAAGTCCATTCTGTTTGAGTCGGCATTTTCCCTTTGTATTATAAATCCAAGTGAAGCAACTGGCCAAAGACACACTACTCGAGTGATTTTCTAAACATAAGGCTTATCTTCCTGTGACCTACTAAAGGGCTTCAAAACTGGCTTAGATAGAAATCTTACATCTTGCGAAAAATAAAGTAGAACTTGGCAAAAACCCTACTAAAGAAAATTTTATTTTCTTTAACTGCTAAAGAAAATTACCCCACGTTTCTTGCTGTCTGAATATGGACCATTCTTTGAAAACAAACAATACCCCCCCCCTCCCCCCCCCAAAGCAAAAAAAAAAAAATAAAGAACCACCAAAGAAATAAAAAAACCCAGTCTTTGGATTTGAAGAAATGGACAAACATACATTAACTAATATTTACAAGGCAACCTGAGAAGTTTATCTAAAACTGCTCATTTTAGCATTTACACTTCAAAAGAGCAAAGGTGAGCCAAGCTGACCACATGAATAGTGACTCAAGAGTATTAATTTTTAATCTTAATTCTTATTTTTTCTCCAACAGACAAAGCAGGAACTACTTGAATCCACATGTAAATAAGGCATCCATGCTAAATGCTTAAATTAGTTTTCCTATCCACATTCAAAATTAAAATATGAGACACTTTGAAATACGATAAATCATAAACTTGAATTAATATTTACCATAAAAAGCGTTGTTGATAAACTGCTTGGTACATTTCAGAAAATTGAGTCCAAAAAGCAATATTTATAACATATTTTGCAAGAATTTTATTTTGTGTTTAATTTAAATTATACTGTCATGCCAGCTGGGTGAGGAATCAAGGCAGCCAGTAGATCAGCAGCAGTGCTGGGGTTTCCAAAACCCTAGTCCATTGTTTGTTTATATTTTGGCTGCATCTCCAACCAAATACTCAAAATTACATCCTTTGCATTTAGCAATAGAGCCAAACGTGGCATTTGCCCTTTCATGCCACACTGTGGAAAAGCATTTCCAAGCTCCCTTCCTCCTTGCCGTTCAGGCAGTGGCAGGTTTCCTCCTGACTGGGGAAGAGTCACAGGTACTTGAGGTAGGTACAACCAGCAGTTAATTCCTCATCTACGAAATAACTTTGTTAAATTAAAAAAAAACAAACAACAAAAAAACCCCACAAACAAACAAACAAACAAAAAAACAACCACAACAACTTCCCCACTCCCAAATTAATCCCTGTTTACTTTCATCTCTGTTTAAAATATAAGGAAAATAAGAGTATTTTCAAAGTGCTAAACCTTAATATTGTAGGGAATGAAATGAGAGTGATACCTTTCTTAACTCAGTCTTGACTGACCAAGTCTGCCCTGGGAAATCACAAACTAGGCTCAAAAGGGGAAGG
>VZTL01061287.1:3052-13148 GCA_013400535.1 Scopus umbretta
TGTGTGCCAGAGCTGTGCATGGGCTGGAATCTGATGGAGCAGAGAGAACTGCCAGAGGACCTGCCTCTCTTTTTAGTGTTCACGGCAAAAGGGTTTAGAGCACAAAGAACTGGTTGTAGGAAATGGCGAGAGAAACAAGTGAATTCCTTCTTAAGGTATCTTTCTCAGTTAGACAGTCTTTATTGCTAGGGAAAGACAGGCTTGGTTCCAGAGCTCTTACAAATTAGAGGGGGTCCATCTTTCAGAATTTCCAATTTCGAGTCTCATCAGATATATATGATATATATATATCTGATATATATATATCAGATATATATCATCAGATATATAAGAATTCAAAGGACATATTATGCTGCAAATTATGGCTTTTAATAGGAAGAAGAAAAATACATGGAAATGGTTCCTGTGATACACAGTAGCACTATCCTGATGCCAGTCCCACATGCTTGTGAGGAAAACATAGTAAAAGCTATCGAAAGAAGCTGACCATAGGGAAATGTTCCTCCACCTAATTGTAAGCAGAAGTTTGTTTACATCCCTTTTAAAATGCTTTCGTCTCCTTATTATAAACACCAACATTCACCTTTTTCCAAATAAACATTCACTTTCTTTATCTTAGATTGGTGGATTCTAATGTTTTCAGCTTTCTTAACACAATATTTTAAAAAGGGCAGGAGGATAACAGGAGGTCAAAAGACAATAATGAAAGGAATATTTAGTGAACATTCTTATTCATGGACTATTGCTTATAGTTTTTAAGATTAAAGAGGTATTTTCTAGTACTGCAATATATACCATCTAAGGTATTTTTATAGCACAGTTGTGTTACAAATAATTTTAAGTTCTAGTTTATTTATAAAACATCACCTTGCAGAAATCCTTTGACCAGCATAGAAGAATGTGTTACAGGAGAAATATGTTGCTATGCTCAGAAAATGTCAATGCATATATATTTAGAATGTGTTCTGGAAGTAGTATTTGTTTTGGAGAATTACTTCTAGATTCTGAGGTCTTCAGTATGGGTGTGTTTGCGTGTAGATTATTTACAGTTTTCAGCCAACATTTCTGAGTTAATGAGCATTGAGCATTTTTTTTTATTTTTATGGCAATATATATGTGTATGTCTGTGTATGTGTACATAATTTTTCTATACAAAAAAATCCTATTGGAGAATACAACTTTTGATCAGCACTAATAGAGTTAAATTTTAGAAACAGGACATTTCCCTGCAGTACCATGAAATCAAGGACAAGAGTAATGTTTCATGTGGCATTATAAAATAAATAATCAAGTTGCTTTTGATTAAGATTACAAAGGTGTGAGGCAGTTGAAGACCCATCAATATGGAAACAAAGATGGAACATACAGCCAAGAGTTGTTTCTTGGGTTGGATAGTTCAGCAGACCAATATGATATGGAACAAAATAATCCAAATAGAATATCACACTCTTTTAAGCATTAACTGTCACTGCTTAACATCCTGTAATTTCTTTTCATAAGAAATGCATGCAACAAAATGAACTATTAAAATACACCAACCCCTGAGTGCAGTCCACTTCTGCCAGACTGACTCAAGCTTAGATAATTATTTGGATATTATGTCATTATGAAACATTTGAATAAACCACATATAGAGAGACTGATATTTGTGAGAAATAGATTAATTGAAAATGCCAATTAAAACTAAACATTGAAATACTGAATTTGAACAAAAATGGGAAGAAATACTTGGAAAGGGTGAATCTTTCCCCTTCAGTAATGCAAGATTCATGAGGGCAGAGAGAGAGAAAGAGGAGAAAAGAAGATTGATTTTGTAGCCCAGTGATAAAGTCACTCACATGAGGGTGTAGTCTATGTTCCTGATGTTGTTCACATGTTTTATTCAAAGACTATTTAATTCAGTCTTGGTAACACAGGTTGACATTGCCGTCCCCAGAAAAGAAGCAGGAGCCGTGAGGTTCCAGAGTTAAACTCTTTTTCCTTGGAAACTGTCTATCTTTTCTCCTTTTTGCTTTTTTTGGTAGCACTGTGGTACAGGAGGGATGAAATACGGCTTTGGTCCAGCCTGCTGCCTGTGCAGGCAACTGATGCATTCTTCTTGCTCACAGAAGATGTGCATTTAAATGCATTTAGCCTCAGGGAAATCCTCAACTCAGTGTCCTAGGATTTCTAACCACTGGCTTGGCACAGAGAGGTGGTGGCACCATCCCTGCCCGGCTTTGAGAGAAAAGAGGGAGCCAGTCACTCCTGTGCCAAAGGGAGATCACTCCTCTTCCAAAAGGAGATTTTGTTCCCTGAGTCTTGGAAGGGGATTCAGGCTGGAAATGCTCATGCTGGTGCCACATGTGTGTTAAGTCAAAGCCATCCTCACTTAATCAGTCAGTGTGTTTATCAGTTAATATAGGTGCTCTTTCAGAATTCATCCTTCAGTCCCAAATCTGTCTAATATTATGTTGGCAGCTCTGCGCCATTTTCCAGAAATCCTAATATGCCTTTGTGTCCTTGTTGTCAGAAATATTGGTCTTCCTCTAGGATGAAGTTACACTAGAGGCCTATGCAGCCAGATGGCACCCCAACAGTCCTTGCAAAATATCATGCAAGGAACCAAACCAAATTGAACCAAATCAAAACTGTGGCCACTGTTGCATTGACATCCCCACCGACATGAACCGTGTATGCAGAAGTGTCACAGATGATACTTCACAGACCAGCTGTATCCCAGCACAAACCCACATTCCTGGTTACTGCAGTTTGTGAGTCTGCAATCATCCTTTTTGCTTCTCAGCTGCTAGCTCTGCTGTAAGTAGAGTGGTGCTGCACGATTCAGCAGCAGGAGCACAGGGTTGATTTAAAGCCCAGGTACAATACAACATGCATAAGCACACTGCAGTAAGGCAATTTATTCCCTTTGAGCTATTACAATTCTTGTCTTACCTTGTCTTCTTTTAAACAAACTTTGCAGTCTTCATCTCAACACACTCAAAGGTGTACAAATTACTATTCAATAATCAGCGTTCTGAATTAGATTAGACAATAAGAACAACAAAACCAAATCTAGTTTAGGGAGTATAAAATCCAAACACATTTTAAGCAGTAGCTACCTTATGGACTCTCTTAGCTCATTCCTTTGTGAAAGGAAAGTCACTTTCCGAATTATTACAAAAATGCCTCTCCATTTATTTATCCATGTGAGAACAGGTAGAACTACTGTCAGCAACACTAAGCTGTAATGGAACTGTTCGGCTTGTTTACCCCGTATCCTCCAGCCCTGAAATTAATTCAGATTGTAAGATTTTGGGTTAGAGGAAAATTCAGCTGACATAAATCTACCTGGCTCCACTGACTTTCGGTGACGTGGATGCATCTGAATCATACACAGCAGATGAGCAGAACCCCGGATGCTTTTAAATGACGTGTGCCATCAACTTCTGTAAAGGATCAAGGACTTTTTCTTTCTTCAGGAAGGAAAGACAAATCCCAGATTCTGGTCAAAAAAAGTGGGAAGAAATGGGAAAAGTCTTAAAAAAGAAATTAAACAAATAAATAGAGAATCAGCTTTTTTTGATTTAATGTAAATTGAAGTTGTTACTCTCTGATGGTTGAGAATTAGAAAATAACAACCCAGGAAATAACCTCAGGAAGGAAGAAGGTCCAGTTTTTTAAAGCTAGGTTAGTGGGGGAGCCTGCAAAGCCACCATCTTCACTGTATCAGCTCTGCAGACCCCGTAAAGAGATTGTCTGTCTGAGGCTGACATTGCAGTACTTCACATTTTTTCCTAAATGCATTTTCAAAGCAAGTTACAAAGCAGTGGGACAATGTTTTTAAGGTTTAACAACTGTGTTTTTTGGGAAACGGACCTTATTGAACATACCTATATAATTTTCCATGTTAGAATAATGATACAATTGTATAAGTTCTTCTGCCTGAAAATGAGAATAAATGAAAGCTGGTTTATTTTACCAGTTATTATGATTAATAATTTAAATTATTAGTAACATCATTGCTATTATCACTTGTTTTGCTCTATTTCTATATCATTGCATCTCCTCTTGTAAAACTTTTTATTTTCGCTTCTCATTCATCATGATTTAACACTAGTTATGTTGAATATATGTTCTCAAACAAACTATCTATCCAGCTAGAGGTGTCATCCCCATTTAATTTTCATTTCAGAGCAGTGTCATTGTCAGCCGTACCCTGGGTCAGCTCTGATACACTGAAAATGACAACTACAACAAGCAAAGCTGTCATCATCCAATGGGGACACTATCAATGATTCAATTTAAGAAAACAGAAAGAATTTAACAGGCAGAAGGGAGGTGGCTAATAGGGAGACTGTAGACTTTAAAAAAATAAAGTTTGTATCCACTGTAAGGAAGCAAACTAATTAAAACAACAAACATGCCTGAAAAGGAACAAATCACTTTGGACAACTTGGCTAACAATACATCCTTATTCTGTATACACTGTAGAAGTTAAGTAACAAATTGGTATTTTGAAGTATGGCAGCAGAGAATTAGAATTGAAAAACGGGAGAATAATGTCAATATTATGCAATTACTGTGTGTCTGTGGTGGGGAAACCAGAGTCTGCAGAGAGTTAGGGGAGCCAAACTATATAAATGTAAAAAGTTTACAGACATAATTTAATTCCTTTGGAAAGCTGAAAGTTGAAAGGCACACGTACCAGAGACACACATACATGCAGAAAAACAGGAAAGTAATGATTCTCTACAAACTGAACACAAAATAGGAAAGAATGTGTCCTGGTTTTGGCTGGGAGAGTAATTTTCTTCCTAGTAGCTGGTACAGTGCTGTGGTTTGGATTTAGTACGAGAACAATGCTGATAACACATGGATATTTTAGTTGTTGCTGAGCAGTGCTGACACTGGTCAGGGACCTTTCACCTTCCCATGCTCTGCCAGGGGCACAAGGAGCTGGGAGGAGGCACAGCCAGGACAGCTGACCCAACCTGCCCACAGGGCTATTCCATACCATACGGCGTCATGCTCCCTATAGAAACTGGGCAGGGGGTGGACAATATCTAGGAAGGGGACATAGCCAGGACAGCTGACCCAAATTGACCAAAGGGATATTCCATACCATGTGACATCTGCTCAGCAGTAAAAGCTAAGAGAAAGGAGAGGGGAGGGGGAATTTGTTACTACATTTGTCTTCTGGAGCAACCACTGCTTGTACTGAAGCCCTGCTTCATGGGAAGTGGCTGGACATTGCCTGCTGATGGGAAGTAGAGAATAAATCTTTTCTTTTCCTTTGCTTCCATGCACGGCCTTCACTTTTGCTATTAAACTGCCTTTATCTTGACCCATGTGTTTTTCCATCTTATTTTCTCCCCCTCCCAGTCCTGCTGAGGAGGGGAGTGGCAGAGTGGTTTGGTGGGCACCTGGCGTCCAGCAAGGTCAACCCACCACAAAAGTGATTCAAATATCTTTTAGAGTGTGAGTTTTTAACCACTTAACATCAAGGAGCAAATTTTTGAGTACCCAGAAATCACTAGTTTTATATAAATAGTTTTCACATATTTACATTGTAAGAGACATTGAATCAGCAGATAATTCCATAAGCAGTCATATATAATGTGAATGAAAATACTTTCTACCAATTTTCCTTTTCAAGTAAAATTCATTTTTGATATTTTTATTTTTTTATGGATCAAAAAGATTTTATAAAAACCTTTTTTACTCATTTTTAAATGAGAAAAATATTAGAAGAAAAGAAGATGAAGGAGGAAAAAGGCAAACAAACTGCCATCAGAATAAGTGGGAAAAATATATAAACATTTTCAAAATCAAATATGTTGAGGTTGTGAAAAGATTTTTGGTTTTATTTTGTTAATTAAAAAATTGTTTTTCCTCCTTANCCATGTGACATCTGCTCAGCAGTAAAAGCTAAGAGAAAGGAGAGGGGAGGGGGAATTTGTTACTACATTTGTCTTCTGGAGCAACCACTGCTTGTACTGAAGCCCTGCTTCATGGGAAGTGGCTGGACATTGCCTGCTGATGGGAAGTAGAGAATAAATCTTTTCTTTTCCTTTGCTTCCATGCACGGCCTTCACTTTTGCTATTAAACTGCCTTTATCTTGACCCATGTGTTTTTCCATCTTATTTTCTCCCCCTCCCAGTCCTGCTGAGGAGGGGAGTGGCAGAGTGGTTTGGTGGGCACCTGGCGTCCAGCAAGGTCAACCCACCACAAAAGTGATTCAAATATCTTTTAGAGTGTGAGTTTTTAACCACTTAACATCAAGGAGCAAATTTTTGAGTACCCAGAAATCACTAGTTTTATATAAATAGTTTTCACATATTTACATTGTAAGAGACATTGAATCAGCAGATAATTCCATAAGCAGTCATATATAATGTGAATGAAAATACTTTCTACCAATTTTCCTTTTCAAGTAAAATTCATTTTTGATATTTTTATTTTTTTATGGATCAAAAAGATTTTATAAAAACCTTTTTTACTCATTTTTAAATGAGAAAAATATTAGAAGAAAAGAAGATGAAGGAGGAAAAAGGCAAACAAACTGCCATCAGAATAAGTGGGAAAAATATATAAACATTTTCAAAATCAAATATGTTGAGGTTGTGAAAAGATTTTTGGTTTTATTTTGTTAATTAAAAAATTGTTTTTCCTCCTTACTTTTAACTAGCTATGATTCTGTGCAGTGATTTCTTAAACTTGGGAGTTTTATGCAAGACCTATATGAAACTCAGAGGCACAGTCTGAATTACCCTGTGCCCCTGAGTGCTTGAGTCTCTCTACCTCTGGAGTTATTTGGCTTGATCCCACTAAAAGCTGGAGATAGAGCCAATGGGTTGGCACTGCAGGGAGTTTGAGCACGGGCTGAACTCAAACTGAGCTAAAGTGACAGTGTGGATATAATCTCTTTTATCTAACATTAAGATAGAACAAATTTTCCAGCACTACGTGTTGGCACATTTCATTGTCATACAAAAGAATGTGATGAAATACCTTAGATGAAATTCTGTCCTAGACCCTAGCAAATATGATAATAAAATATCCTGAGGCAGATTAAAATAGAAAAGTCTGGGTTTAGAATCCAGGAAAGAGGAAGAAATGTATGTAGTGTTAAACACAAGGGGTTTTTTGCATGTAGTTAATTAGAGATGCACAAAAAATCCAAATCAGAATTATTTAGGAGTTAATGCTCTGCGTCAAAATAAAGATAACTAGATAAACTTATGAGGCCAGCCTTCCTCAGCCACTGTTTGACAAAAAGTGCTATGTGGTAGGAATTTTTCCCTTAAATAAAAGCCCTTAGAGAGACATAGTATAGGCTGATCCTTATACGAAACTGAGAAAGAGGGAAGAGAAATATGAATCGAAGTCTTGACAGGGGCAATATAAAACGAGGTACAAGGCAAAACTCACCACAAGAGCAACAATAGTTATCCCAAAAGGACTGAAATCTAGCAAGTAAACAAGATATCCTATTCTGAAGGAGATAGGAGGGAAAGTCTGAAGAACTCAGATTTCATATCGTGTTGTGGCAGCAACAGAAATGTTCTGATTTTATTCATTTTTTTTAACCCTTTAAGGATCTCTCTTTTTTTTTCTTTCTTAGAGGGTATTCTCCCAAGGCTTTGTAACATATCTTTATGCTTTCTGATTCTTCTTTATGAATTCAATGAGTGTTAGTCAACATTTTATTTTCCAGCAAAAATTTTTGTGTATTTGAGAAAATATATTTCCAATCCATAATAGCCAGGACAGTCTCATAATTATAAAGCATGAGTCGATTAAGGCTAAAGGCAAAGCAACTTGGAAAAATCATGCCTTTATGTCTGGGTCCTAAGTTTATAAAAATCAGGAGAGCTTCATTTATGTCCACTGAGGCACTGGGATATCTAGTTGTGGGACATGTCTCCCATGTTCTGATCATAAGATTCAAAAGTTAGGTCAATGCTGATTTTCATACTGGCAAATAACATGTTACTTCATCCTTAATTCTAATTTATATTGCTTCAAAATGGAAAGGAGGAGTATGTTAACAAGATCAATGAGGGCTTAAGAGAAGCTAGAGGGTGTTTCTTCTTGCCTACCCTTATACCTACTTACATGCACTTTCTGTCAGACAGGTTGCTTCTTCATGTTTATATCTTCTGTAAATTTATCTGGTGAGTCTTGATCCACTGGCCAGTTACCTTAATATAAAGTCTAAAAGGATGAATATAGTTCTATTGAGACATTTCAGAAAAATAAATATGCTAAATACTATCTTTTTAAATAGACACATACAAATCCCTCCCTGCTGAAGCTATAAAATGTCCCAGTAAATGTCAACACCAGTGTTGGCCAGGTGTGCTCAGTAGCTGAAAATCAGGCCTCCGGAAATACCTTTATTAGAAATGCTCCCAAAGGAAACATTTACCAGGCAAATGCCTTTTCTTAATAGGAAAAAAAACCTTCCTCAGAAGCATTGCTTCATTCCTTGCCTGATGAAATAGATTCTTCTTTTGATGACACACTAAAATTCAAGGCTGACTGATAAAGTTAATGCAATAAATATGGATGTAAGGAGGGAAGAGGAAAGACAAGGAGGGTGGAGGGAGAACAGATAAACTTCAATTTCATGAATACACATATATATTGGAATATACATACGTATACACCAAACATAAATAGAAAATGGAATGAGTTTTGCATTTTGTTGAGACTACTGGGAGGAAGTCTTAACTGTATTAAGCATCAAAACAAAAAGGAAAGGAGGGGATTTTTAATGATGCTGAGTCTGAGGGAGCTATAGGTCACACAATACCACCTGCTGAAAACATCATTACTGTAGGGTTTTTTGTGCCTAAGGGACTGATCCAACCAGTATTTATAATTATAAAATCTAAATGGAATAAAACTGCAACTGAGAGTGCTCTCATTACTGTGAAGTTGAAAGGACTGGACAGAGTAGATAAATCATGAAGGGAGTCTTGGTCAAAAGAAGGAGCAAGGTGCTCCATTTAGATACCTCTGAGCATTTTGGCCTGAGTCATTCTGATTTGGATAATGTAGATGAATGGTAGATGACAATAAACCAATGGCCCCTTTCTCATGCATAAGTAATAAAGTTATCTCCTGCCGTAGCAGTAATTACCACCATAGTCAGTGTAATCCATCCATTTAAGATCCCTGATCTGTATTTCAGACACAGCCAGAGAAAGTACAATTGTATTGGTTTTAAGCAGTTCTGAGACTGTATTAGCTTTAAAAAACAAACAACAAAGTGGTGAATCTCCATGTGCATTAGCAATTCTTTTTAATGTATATTAGAAAAGGTCTAGGTTAGATTGAAGTAGTTTACATTAGGTGTTGATTTGCCTTGTTTGATCCTACATAAAAGCAGAACACGTGTCTACAACATTGCTTTTTAAGTCTTTGTGGTTGTGAGAGATAAACATGATCTGTAAAACCTGATCCAGAAAATAATTGCAATTGTAAAAACAAACAAATTTATACACATGACTACATGTATGCATCTAAACAAATGAATGTAGTGGAAGAAAGAAACAAATGTTCTTCAAATAGAAGAATATTTACTTACTTGTTAATGAATATAATGGTAAATAAAAGAAAGCTTAGAAGTGAGCTCTTAACCTGATCTCTGATTTTCTAAACTGTTCAGCCATTAACTCATTCTCTCTTTCTGTTTGGTACCTCTCAAACTAGCTATCTTCCAAGCAAACCATTTTAGAGCTTAGAAAGAAATACAGATGTAAGCCAGTCAATGCTATGTTGCCTTGAAGCTACTCCTTATTCCCCTTTATTAGCACAGACATAGTTAACAAAAAAATTTAGGAATATCATTGGATAGATTTTTTTTTCTTCAGTTCCAAAAGTATGAGAAATGTCACCCTTTTTCATCCCTGATATAGTTAACATCCCAATGAAATTCCTGCAGCAGAAGCATTACAGAATAGTTGTATCTTCTTTTATAGTTTTGATTTAATAAAATTAAATAAATTTTTCTAAAAAAATCTCATGGATAGATAAAGTTTTTTGGGGGGTTTTTTGACCATGGGTTTGTCTACATGAGAAGAGGCCTGCTGGTGACAGACGGGG
>VZTL01061290.1:6803-23880 GCA_013400535.1 Scopus umbretta
AAAAAAAAAAAAAAGACTAAACATTCAGATTTGGGCAAGAAAAGTGGGTAGAATGTTCTGGTTGTGGTTTTTCTGCTTAAAGTAACAAAGTGAGCAAAAATCTTGAGCCATGCTGTGAATCCAAAGCAGGGCTCTGTGTTTGGGATTTAGCTAGGAAGTGGAATTCAAGGCTTGGGACGGGCTTCCAAAAGTGCTTTCAGTTTGGAGCCATCCCTATAAACAACAGGGACTTCAGCAGAGAGGTGAGAACAACAGAATCAAAGCTCCTTAGCAGCACTGTGTCTTTCTCCCCCTGTGGCATAGTCCCGGACAGTTATTCCAAAGCAGTTTGATTTTTTTTCTCGTCACCTTGGCTGGAGTCGGTGTCAGGGTGTGGAGCGTGTTGCCGCACAGCGAGTGCAGCACTTCTGAGCGCTCCTTGCAGTGGTATGTTCGTTAGGGTATTGCATGCAAGAAGTAAATCAAGAGTGAAGGCAGTCTTGTAATTCATTACAGAGACCATCTTGTTAAGATCAAATCTTTTTCCAGCCTCAGATTATTAAACAAATAAGTGAGTCTTTGTGTGGGGTTTTTTGTTTTTGGGTGTTTTTTTTGCTTTTTGTTTTTTTTTTTTAAAGTTTTGTTACATGTTCTTGGGCGGTGTCTTGAAAGAATAAAAACACCAGTGGAAAAAATAAAACAAACTCTGATATATTTACGCTATTAAGGGAATTCCCTGCCAGATTATAACAGGGTATTGCTGCTGAGTATTGCTGCTGACATTGCCTTCTAATGCCCCCCCCCACCAGCACAAAATAAAAGGAGCAGTGTATATTTAAAAAAAAAAAAAAACCAACAACCCAACCAACTTGGTGTGTTCCAGACGCACACATCAGCAGTGAGCTAACCCCAGTTGCATCATCCACATTTCAGGCAGGGCCATGAGGGATCTTTCTGCAGCAAGGCCCGCTTATTTCAGTGTACAAGAAATAGCTGGGGTGGGACACATTAACACGCGTACACATTCTTTAGCTTGCATTTTGTGGGTTTATCAGCAGAATCTTGAAATATTGCAGGTGGGGAAAAATGTTATACATGGTTTGTAACTTCTTTTGCGTCTCAGCCTCTTTAAAAGTTTTGCTTCCTTTCAGCTGTGAGAATTTTCTTGTAAGTTTTAAAATAGGGCTTTGTTAGAAAAATAATTTGTGTATTAGCAGTCCTTTCATATGCCTAAACTGGCAGGTGGTACTTCTGTGTCCTGCAGACGTGGTTGTTAAGTTTTGCATTTAATACATTAAATATTTGGATTTTAGGTGTGGATGCTGACAGGGGATAAGTTAGAGACAGCCACGTGTACAGCCAAGAACGCACATTTGGTGACACGGACGCAGGACATCCATATATTCAGACTAGTGAGTAACACCCACCTTCCCATCCCACAAGACTTGCTCAGGACCCCAGATTCTGGAACAGGAGGGGTGCTGAGGGCACAACTGTTTTTCAGCAGTAGTCCCAGAAAATTTTTATTCTTTTGACCTAGCCTTCTATCCCCTGAGCTTTTGTTTATCTGGCGGTGTGCTCTGAATAACTCAGTGTGCTGCCTGGCCATATTACTCTTGCTCCCTCTGAGACTTGACTGGGGTTTTTTTTTTCACCCCAATGAAGCAAACCCTTCCTCAGTTGCCATCTTTTTCCCCAGGTGACTAACCGTGGAGAAGCCCATCTAGAGCTGAACGCCTTCCGCCGGAAACACGACTGTGCTCTCGTTATTTCTGGCGACTCGCTGGAGGTAGGCTCCAGATGCCTCAGGCTGTTCAGGAACAGCCCCAAAACACTGTACCTGAATTGGAATGTCTTTTTAAAAAGAAACTTTCGTAGCGCAAACGTCGGTGACGCTTCAGATCTCTGTAAATTAGGTGTGTCTGAAATACTACGAGTATGAGTTCATGGAGCTGGCCTGCCAGTGCCCGGCCGTTGTGTGCTGCAGATGTGCTCCGACGCAGAAGGCCCAGATCGTGCGATTGCTCCAGGAAAGGACCGGCAAACTCACCTGTGCAGTAGGTAAGGGACTAGTTAGGGAGCAGTGAACATGTAGGATGGTATCTTTATTTTTTCTTCTTTTGAGTGAACAGTCCCGAGTCGTCTCATAATACCCGGAAATGCTGATTTAGGGAACTGTGGCTTTTGTGGGATGATAGATAGGATGAAATTTTGCGTATGGGAACTTCAATGACAAACTACTCATAAATATTTGGGGTGGTATCCTTGCAAAACAGAGCTTGAACGTGGTCAGATAAAGTACCATTGTTAACCTGTGCGCTTTATTTCACCGTTGTAGGTATAATGGTACACCTACAAGTCAGATGAAGTGATCGGTGGCCTTGAATTCCTATGAGTCTATAAAAAAACTTCTTAAAGAATTTAAATTCCCAGTTTCTATTTAAAATCCTGCTTTTTTGTGGATAGGGTTCAGTGTTTCTTAGAGTATTACAGTGTGGCGCAGATGCCTTTGGTGGGGTTGCAAGTTGCCTCTGTTGCTTAACTACCAGTGTCGTTTGTCTGTGCTCTGACCTGCAGGTGATGGAGGGAATGATGTTAGCATGATTCAGGAGGCTGACTGCGGCGTTGGAGTTGAAGGAAAGGTGAGATTACCTCATGTTTAATAAGACTTCCTATGACAATTCAGAAGCTAGTTTGCAACTAACTCTTAAATGAATCCTCAGAAATTTGTGCAAGAAAGTGAGAAGCTTCCACGAGAATAATCATCAGACCAATAGCCTTATCATGAAAAATAATTTGGCTGGAAAGGAGGCTACTGTTTAACAGAGTTCAAGTTCGTTATTTGGTTCTTGGCACGCTCCCTGAATTTGGACCATCGTGGTTAGTTTTGGGGTTTTTAATCTCACGTAGATGCTCCAAGTGCTGGAACTGTAATTAGTCTGATAACATACGTGCTACACGTTCAATCAGTTTAGAAAGCAAACTCTGGGTTAGAGCTCTGATTCCTGCATATGGAGCTGCTTGGAGCGACAAGACTGGATTTGGCGGCAGTGGAAAGACTGTTTGCAGTGAGCCAAAACATTAAAATTGAGTGAACTTTTGAGACTGAAAATGTGTGTGCAAAACTGACTTGATACGAGTGTCACGTTAACATGCGCATTGTGAATCATAATCCAGAGGGTTGCTTAGAATTGGAGGCCAGGGTTCAAATGGGAATTCTCCTCATATTTTTGCTCTTTGCTTAAAAGCCACGGTGGAAGGCAGAAGTGCTGAGGTAATACTTTTCCCCCACCTAATGTATTGCAAATTTTCTTGGAAATTCTGTCAGTGATAACTAAATCATAATACAATATATTTCTTTGTTTCCAATAATTAAATGATCTCACTGTGCTTTTACTTGCTGTTGTACACAGGAAGGAAAACAAGCATCACTTGCAGCCGATTTCTCTATCACTCAGTTTAAACATCTGGGTCGTTTACTAATGGTGCATGGAAGGAACAGTTACAAACGGTCTGCAGCTCTCAGTCAGTTTGTAATCCACAGGAGCTTGTGCATCAGTACAATGCAGGTAAACGGACTGTCATGAGGGCTTTTTCAATGGAGAGGTGAAAAAGCAAAATCAAAAAGTAAGCGTTGTGTGTTTCACTTTGGATGCAACTATTTCTTCTGAAAATTTTCATGGGTTGGAACTTGAGGTTGTTACTTGGGTATGAAAACACATAAGAAAGTTCCTGGTATTGGACAAACATAGGCAACTTCTCCAAAATTTGACAATCAATATTCCACCTTAGAAAACACTGCTCTGATGCAGCGTGTTTTTGCTGTCATTTAGTACTGCTAGGAAATACTGAAAACCTACAGCAGGGCACTGCTTTTAAGGAAGGTCCCTGCTGAGTAGGTGCGCTTCTTTTCAGGTGTGTTTTTAAGTAAGGCCTTCAAATAGTGAGACCAAAGTTAAGCAGCTGAGGAGGACCTGGCTCAGACCCTGATGAGGTTACCAAAAGCTCAGTCTGGCATGCTGTGGAGTGTTCGCAGGAACCGTGCCGCAAAGGCTGCTGAAACACGTATTAACTGTTCAGCAGTTTGCTGCAGCAACGTGGAGGTGGTCTGTTCCTCTTCATTTCAAAGGGAACCTTAGAAACAGTTTTGGTATTCACAAACTTTACATTGTTCATGTGTGCTGAGCCTTAGTGTAACAAAAATGCAATTGCCAGTTGGCAGGGAGAGTTGAAAGAGATTTTAAGAGTTCCTGAGCCAAATTCCGCTCTTAGCTGTGGTGACTTGAGTGAAAGTTACAGCTAAGGACAGAGGTTACTCTTTGGGAGTTGCATTCCCACACTGTAGTGTACTGATACATTCCTTAAAAATACTAATTTTTTAAAAATAAAATACTTGATATTTTTGAGAAGGCTGGTTCTGCCCTCTCCCCTTCTTAGAATAAACACGTTGGAGAGGGATGCATAGAGACAAAAGGTTCAAACTCAGGAGACAGTCCAGCTTACTCTGCAGATAAAAACAAGGACAGGAAACAAACCCATAACCTCTGACAAAAAAAAAGAAAAAAGAAAAAATAATCTTAAACCCTTTGGAGTTTATATTAGTGAGTGTTAACTCTCTTATGTTGTGAAGGTATCATCCAGGCATAAATAAGTACACACCTGCCCTTCACAACATCTGGACAGCTTTGATCAAACCAGTGGGCTTTGGAGGAAACTCTTTATGTTCTTTTCTGTGGAACTACATTACAAAAAGTTTTCCAAGTCTAGCTCTCCAGTGTTTGCTATTACACATAGCTTTCATCCAAGGTTTGCATAGGAATAAAAAGGGTTGATATTACATTCTTCTGTCTTCATTTCAGGAATTTGGAGAACCTACTGCAAGTACGTTCCAGTTTGAACAGAGTATATTTTTAAGCTGTTACTTTTACTGCAGTATCAAATGCCTGAAAAGCTTATTTCTTTTCTTCTCTAGGCTGTTTTCTCATCAGTATTTTACTTTGCCTCAGTTCCTCTCTACCAAGGCTTTCTCATCATTGGGTAAGAGCTCTCTTTTTATTAATAGTGTGGAAAACCTGCACATAATTAATTGATTTGGGCTAATTAACATGCAAGGCATGCACATCTTCACTCTGCATGTTTCACAACACTGCTTCAGAAGATGGATGTGATCCTTGTCCCCTTTCTGCTCCTCTGCGCTGAGCAAAGCCACCGCGGCAGCACAAGTACTTCTAGAAGCCTTTCCGAAAGGACAGTTTGTCACATTCAGAACAGGAGAAGCAAGCCATTCTCCAGGAAGCACTCCTTCGATCCTAGTAAAAAGCAGAGGGACAGTCATTGCGCTCTGGTGCCTGCGCAGCAGTGGGAGCCAGTGCCCAGCTCCTGACAGTGTCAGAAAGGGGGGACAGCCCAACCTCTTTAACAGGAGGAATCAGTTCCCGTCTAAACCACGGGATTACAAGTGTAATCCCAGGGTATTTATGGACTTTCAAGTACATAATTAAAAAACAAACAGCAAATTCATCTCTGTTGCCTCCTGATGCAAATAGGATCAAGCCTGAACTGTAGAGCAAACTTTGGGGTGGGACAGGTCTGTCCTTGGCTGCGTTAATAACCCGATAACAACAGTTGCAATACTTGAACCAGTCATCTGTGTATGAGTGTTTCTAATCAAAAACCATTCAAAAAGCAAATCTTGCAGGTTTTTCCTACATGCAAAACTCTGGTGTGTTCCATTTGCAAGTTCTTGTAATAAGTACGTCATTTGGCACTTCAAAAAGGAAATACAGTATTCCTGAAGACTAGTATTTCTGTTTGCTCATCTACCCCTTAGATAACTTACTGGTCTTCTACTTTCTTCCCAGGTACTCCACAATTTACACAATGTTCCCAGTGTTTTCTCTAGTCCTGGACAAGGATGTTAAATCTGAAGTTGCAATGCTGTACCCAGAGCTCTACAAAGATCTTCTTAAGGTGTGGGAGACTCTTGTTTGTCTGGTTTTGGTTTAAGGCAAGAGCCCTGTCTTGATTTGAAGCTCTGTAAATGTGTGAAGTCAAAGACATTATCAGTAGATACAGAACGTTATCCTGTGTTTTCAAGCAAGATTTTTTTAAAGGCAAATTTGAATTAACAGATACAACCAGATTTCCTGGCAGTTTGTTATTGAATGCTACATGAAATGCAATTTATTAAAAACGGCTGGGGAAATAGAAGTTCCATTCTGTGGGAAATTCTAAGGATTTAATATTACTGATTTGTTCCAAAATAAAGGGGGGAGAAAAATTGTCGGGGATTTGGCACTATCCTGAAGCGAGAAAAGGGAATGGGGGGAAGGGATATGCTCATTTGATGGAGGGAGGAGGTTATCACATAGTTTCGTGAATAGAAATTTGCCTTGAGGATGATCTAAAGGGACCTAAAGGTTTGGTTGCTGTGCCATTTTTGTAGTTTTTAGCATGAAACTCAGGTCCTCCTTCTTAGACAAAAACTTTGTTTAATATTTACCATAGAAATATCAGGAAGGTAAATCTTGTCTTAGGTTCCTTCCACACACACCCCCACACACAACCCTGCCCCCCCTGCCCCCAGAAAATTTTTTGAATAACTGGGATATGCAGACTGGGAACATCTTTCTTAATTGAAGGAAAGGGTGGACTGAGTCTTCAGCAGATCCTTTCCCTCAAGGATTTCTGTTAAACAGATACTCTCAGAAGCAAAGCCTGTTTTTCCAACAGCCTGAATAAGTCTCCATCTGGTTTCACTTGTATGTTGTCTCTTATGTCATAAACCACTAATTCTCCAACCATCCTTAGGCCTGGTCTAAACATAGGGGGGTTTTTTGGTTTTTTGGGGTTTTTTTTTTTGTACTGGTATAGCTGTGTTGGCTGGAGATGCTTTTTTAAAAACCTGTCTGCCCTCAGTATGATGGTGATTTGTGTGTGTGTGTCTAGAAATATAATATTAATATATTCATATATATGTATATACACACGTCTTTATATTTCACAGTAAAATGACTAAACTCATGAGACATCTTTGCATTGAATTAATTGTGCAGTGAGGAAGAGGTTATACTGTACTGTGCAAGCACTGAGCTTCCACAGTCCCAGGCTTCCTTTGTGCATCATGAAAAATGAGAATAAAGAGACAGTACCTCAGGGTTGGTTGATTTGTTTTGTTTTCTTTCCAAATCACCTTCAAATTCTCTTTTATTAATTACTGGGTTGAGCTGTAAGTGAATGTTCATAAAAGAAAACCCAATGGAGCTTTGTCTTTTTTCTTTATTTTTTTTTTCTCCCTACCAGGGACGACCGTTATCATACAAAACATTTTTAATATGGGTCTTAATAAGCATCTATCAAGGTAAGAAACCAACTTCTGCTTGTGCCTTTAAGATGTTTTAATGAGTACAGAATATAGATATTTTTTTCTTTTTTTTGTATTGCAGGGAGTTTAAGTAAGGCATGAGGTGAATTTAGCAATGCATCCTTGGGATAATGAATAAATATTTTTTTTTTTTGTCTTGGAAAAATATTGACAGCATTACTAAATGAAGAAATTATCTACAACGAAATATTGCCAGCAACTGGTCAACCCTGTTGTAGGCAATAATGTAGAAGTTCAAAGTGTTGTGTGTCTTCCCATTGGGACCATCCTTTGTAATTTTGTCCAAGCTTTAATTTCTCCATCTGTAAAGTAGAGTTTGTGACTCTTTCCTTCTTTTGAAAAAGGTTTTCAAACCTATGGATTATACAGGTTATTAAGTCAGTGTGCAAAATGCAGAATCTTTAGCTTTGTGTATTTTGTCTAAACCCTGTCTGTTAGAAGTGGCAATAGTTCTGGTTACTTCATAGCCATCTGTAATGAAGGACTAGAGTAGAGCTCAGGTTCTTAATCATATCCCATGCATTCTAATTAGGCTGCTAAAACAGTTAAGCAAATGCCTTAATTACAATGCCTCTATTTTACAAAAGTGGATGTAGTAATTGGGGTATGTGTTTAAGAAGGTCGTTTCTTTCAGTTTGTCTTTTTTTATAAAGTAACCTCAAACTCAAATACTTTCTGTAAGTGTTAATCAGGGAATCATGGAAAACATGTAAATAACTTGGAGCTATAAAGCTAAAATGGCATTATGATTCTGTGATAAAACTTCTTGTTTTCCAAACCTCCTTTGTCAACAAGAGTCAGAATAAATGTGCCAAAAAAAGCAGCTAATTCTTACTGATTTAATTGATATTGCCATCCTCAGGAGGGAGTGTGAAACAAAGAATATAAAAGCTGTCTTGGCATTATCTTCTGAAATCTAATACGGTAGAATCCTACAACAGGGATGGTGGTCTTCTCATGCTGTACAAATATGATGGCAAAGCCAAGGCATTTGTAGAAAAATCACAAGTGGTGGAAAGCTGAAGCCAGAGGGTGATGCACTGAGGGAAAGATTTCTTCCTGAGCTAAGACCACTCTCTGGTTACAGTATTTGGTTAAAGTGACTTCACTTCTGATGTGCTAAATAACTAGAAAACAGCAGGCCAAACAATTGGGCTAGTTGCTAGCAGAGATGAGCCTGACCGAAAACTTGAGCAGTCCTAAATTTTGGAAAATTCACAGCTGGATTTGAACTTTGTGGCTCGAGCTCTAGTCACTTGCAGGTTTTCCCTTCTGAAACTAGCCTAGTGTGATGGATGTTGGTGCGGATTACTCATGCTGCTAACATGAGTTATTTGTGCAGGTGGCTGTGCGGGGCGTTGGAGCATTCCCTGGCTAGCCAGAATAGGAGCACGAAACAATGCATCATTAACAGTGCTTTAATGTTTACTCCTTTTAGGGGGAAGTGTAAAGGGGAGAGAACTTGGCTTAAGTAGTGCAAAGAGAGGCTAACTTGTATCCAGTGAACTTTTCAACACCTTGCTTCCATCTGGGTACTGAAGCAATGCAGTAGGTTTTAGAAGTATTTGATATGTTTTAGCTTCTGAGTAGTGACCAACTGCTTTTCTGGGAGGATAGAGTTTCATGATGTTAGAAATCTCCTGTTGCCAAAATAGTGTGTATTAATTTCCTATCTCCATGTGTCTTTGAATATGATAGACTGTTACAAAAGTCTGGGCACCTCTGCTGTAACTTTTCCCTGTCTTCTCATCAGTTCTGTCTCCTAAATAGTAACTGATTCGTTGTCATTACATTCATCAGAATTCGTGAAAAACAGTCTCAAGACATGACTATGTTTCAGCCTTTCCAAGACCTAGCAGTGGGTTTTAGAGCTTAGACTGGTGTTTGAATAAAAAACCCAAATGTTCCATTCCCTTGCAGGTAGCATCATCATGTATGGAGCACTCCTCCTCTTTGAATCCGAATTTGTCCACATTGTCGCCATTTCCTTCACGTCCTTGATTCTCACAGAGTTACTGATGGTGGCATTGACGATCCAGACGTGGCACTGGCTCATGATAGTGGCTGAGCTGCTTAGTCTCTCCTGCTACATAGCTTCTCTGGTCTTCTTACATGAGTTTATTGGTAACGTTAAATGCTTTTTCTCCCATCAGTTGGTTTATGACCTGAATAGTAACAGGACTGTAAGGACATGAATTGAGTTCAAAGGCTGTTGATGAAGCCAGCATAATTACGATATCAGTGGTTCTGACCAGAATAAGCTCTATTTGATTTGAAGGCACCTGAAAGACATTTTGTGATTCCTCCTCATAGTAAAATGGTAGAGGAGATAAAGGGGGTTAGTAAACTGTGCGCTGCTCAGTGCATCTCGTCCTTACTTTCAGAGCTCCACCATGCATCAGCTGTCATGTAACAGTCATCTTTATTTCCATTTGAGAACTGAACTTGAGACTGAAAATGTGAGCCTCTGTTGTTGGGTTGAAAGATTTTCGCCTTTTAACTGGGTGAAGTAGCTGCCTCTAAAACTTAATCTGCTTCATTGGGGCATTGGGGCCCTTCTCGTTTGGGTTTGGGGTTTTTTTTGGTTGGTTTTCTTTGTTGTTGTTTTGTGGGTTTTTTTCCTTTTTTTTCCTGGAACAGAGCTAATCCTTTTCCCTGGCTAAAGGAAAAAGGGTGAGGAACTCCAGATTCCCCCAGTAGCTGTCTAGTCGCAAATATCAGATCCGTAGGGTTTGTTCCAGTGTTTGTTCAGGAACCACAAGATGTCACTACTTATTCCATAAAGCTCTTTGCTAACTCTGAAGACAGTGAGGATAACTTCCCAATGGGCTAGATCTTGCATATGGGTATACCAGCTCCATTTTGAATAATGCTTTGACTATTTTTGCAGTGATTCTGAGGTATTATAACTGAGTCGAGAAATTAGTTTGCTGGACTACCAGCAAAGTAGCAACTTCCGAAGCCAGAAGACCAGTAGTCCATTTAAAGGAAGCTTAGTATTGCCAGGAGATGGATAGCCCTGTTTCAGATGGGGTATGTGTGGGCACTTGCCCGTGAAATGCCTTACTGAAATGTGCTGTGCAGAAAACTGTATCTTTTGTGAAAGAGAAGGGCAGAAGAGTGAGGAACCAGGGATCATGAGAGCTCTGAACTTGCATGTGGAGAAAACAAGGCTGTTGGTAGATTGAATTGCTTTTCTGCATCTCCTCCCAGAGAGTGCTTCCCATCTTCATTGACTCTGTCCTCTTTTCTTTTTACAGACGTTTATTTCATTGCAACTTTGTCATTCTTGTGGAAAGTCACCGTCATCACTCTGGTGAGCTGCCTTCCCCTCTACGTCCTGAAGTACCTGAGACGAAGGTTTTCTCCCCCAAGCTATTCAAAGCTCACGTCCTAGGGCTGCTCTCCTTGCACACCAGAGACAAATATTGCACATAGCTGAGAGACAAAATCATGTAGTTGTTACTATAACGAATGCATCCGATATTTGCATAAGGATCATGTGGTAATCTCTATTACATGCTGCTTTATTGAAAAAAGACTTTCACAACTGCTGTGAACAGAAACATAATGATAAAAGGGAATTTTTTTGAGGGTGGAGGCACTTGGTAGTTCATCTAGTTCTTGTCACTTTTGTTCAACTTAACTGGGGTCAAATGCGCATAACTGATGACAGTTGGTTTCTCATGCATGGTTAAAAGTATCTGAAAGCTGCTAACTGACCTTGGAATTTACATTTGACAAATTTAAGTCACTTTTTAAAAGTATCTGTGCTGTTCCTTGCATTGTGTTATGTTGGTTATATTATTTATCTTTTTGATTTAAGTAGTGCATTCTTTTTATATCTTGGAAATCCCTTAATGTAGGTGATCCGCTATACTGGTGACAGCTGATTCCTGATTTATGGCATGCTGTTTCCATAATGGGGCTCCAGCATGTCGGATCTATACACACTTGAGAATCTGAGCGTGTTTGAGACTTTCCTTCAGTTGGAATGTGGTCACCCTAGTGATTTTGGAGGTATCCAGCCATTGATAAATACAGAGAAATGTAGTCCAAAATGAAGAAATTCAGTTTTGTTTAGCTTTTGTGCTTCCTGTTAAAAGGAGCTGGTGACATAATAGCTTTACTCTGTATTTATTTGTATAGCAGAAAATTATCTAAACTAAAGCAAATCCTCTTTGGAAAAGAAATTTGCAGTTGATCAGACTTGAAATGTGTCGACAACGTGAGAAGAGACTCGTACTGTTCTGCAGACAATGTGGCAGACGTGTCTTGAATCCTTGGAGACTAAAAGGAAAGGTCACAGAGCTGCTGCTCCTCACAGCTACACGAAATCTGTTTCCTGTTAGGGTGAAACTGCAAAGATGAGCTGCAAATAAGCTGAGGCACTCCTAGGTGGATGTTGTTCATGACACGCTCCCTGCAGAGAGGAGGTTTTTGAGAACCTTGCACTTGCTTTGCTCTAAAAACCAAACTTGAATTGGTTTGGAGGCAGGAGTGGTTCATACAAAGGCATTAGGCTCGTGTGCAGAGCAAATTTACTTACTGATTTTTAATGTTCAAAAAAAACCCCAAAACCAAACCTCCACGAGTTCTGGTTTTATAATGAGCATTGGCCCGCCCTGTTCACTCCGTGAGGAGAGCAACGCGTACTTAGGCTGCTCAGGAGAATGAGAGAGTTACAGGAACCTTTTACCATTGGGTCCGTGCATCAAACATGGATAAGCTTTTAGTGGCAGCCATCCTCATCTAATGGCTGTTTAGTCTGCGCTAAATTAGTTGCTTGCTGTCTTATTCTCACATCATAAAAACCACCTTTGGAGCTGGCACTGCTTGGCACCATTGTTGGTCAGCTGCATGGAGGGACCAGGAACGGCAGAGCCCGGAGCCTGAGCTCCCTTCTCCTCTCTCAAGGCAGCCCTTCCAGGTCAGGCAACCGCACTGGTGTGAGGAGCAGAAGCTCCCTGGTCGTCTCTGTGCCATGCTGAACCTCTTTAATGGACTGCCAGCTCCTGTTGCCATTGCTACAGGCGTTCCACTGTCTCAAGCAGCACAATGCTGCATTAAAAAGTCTGGTGTGAGAATCAGTGGAAAATGGGAGTGTGGTTCTAAAAGAGCTGGAGTCTGTGTTGACCCATAGTTGAATTTTCAGATCTAAGATAGCCTTGGCTTTTGTGGTCGATGTGTGGTAATTACTCAGGGGACTGTTTTGCACAACCTGACCTGCCTGCCTTGCTCTCGGTTCCTGTGAGTAAGTATCAAAGAGGAGGGGAAGCAAGTTCCAGAAGATGTAATGCACGTGGCTTGGGGTCAGTGGAAGGTGCAAGTCCGTACGACCTTGTCATTACTTCATGTCAGGGAAACCCTCTTGATTTAGAGAATTATGTTTCAAAATCCTTCAGGAATAAGAAAAGCAAACGCTTTTTAATCTAACACACGGGTTTTTTTCTTTTGTGCCAGTCTTCTGAATAGATACTTGTCTGAAGTCCTGATAAATAGGAACCCACTCTAGAAACATCCTACTGACTAAGGAAAGATAATTCTTAGTAGTCAGCTTTTCATAATGTTTTGAAAACTTGACTTTCTTTCTCTTCTAAATTTTTTTTCCCTGAAAGTAATAGTAATTTCTGCCCACTTGACACGCATGTTCATGTCGGGAAAGGCCACAGAAGTCCAACACTTCTCAGTGAATTGTCTCACGGAGGAAAAGCAGTGCCTGAACAGCCTGTTTGTGGGGCAGTTGGGCTAACAGCCTTTTGTGAATTATGCCACTTTGCCAAAAAGATATTTAATGTTGTCTTTTTCGTGACTAGCTGCAGCTCCTGAATAGTGTCAGCCATGCAGGTGTTTTGGAGTCCCCAGTCAGCGTTTGATTTGAGTGCATTTAAATAATCAAAAAAATCAAGAATTTCTTTTGGCAACTTCTTGTGACTGAGAAATCAAGTCCCTCTTGTCCGTTGGCAGACACATCGCAGTACACATCTTTGTAAAGCCCTGTCCCTATCTAGTGTGTGTTAGTAGTTAAATGTCCTGCAAGAATAACAGTGCCATGCTACTGTATGTAAATATTTGAGACGTATATATGGTAGAATTCACTGTTTCCTGAAGTCAATACAGTTTACATTGAGTGGACCATATTTGCAAAATACTAGCTTACACCAAGAAAGGGAGTGAAGTGTGATTTCTGTTATATTTATTGAATCATAACTTTAATAAGGAACGCATATATAGTGGAATTTATAGTAATCTGTAGCTGTGTTTTGGGGTGCGAATTATATTCCTTTGCAGCTAGTTTTTTTGCACAAGGTTGTAAATCCAGGAAGTAATTTCTGTCTGGGTATACGCTGCATTTTTTTAAAGCAATCAGAAAATTAAAACTGCCATCTAACAAACAGCAGGAAAGAGGAATGATTGTTGTATTTTTCAAGTTTAGCACTTTATGTCTGCAATCTATTTCTCTTAAGTTATTTAAAAAATGTTTTTAAAAGCAAAGTTTAATACACATGTTCATACTTACTGTACGTTTGAATAAATGGATTCTCTGCTGGAAATTTAATTAATCTTTTTCCTCTAGTATGCTCATAATTTGTGCTTATTGGGAGTAAAGCATTGTTTTCTTCTTCTATGTAGTATCTTGTTTGTAGCCTTACTTAGTGTTCTTCCTGTTCCTTTTTTTTGTTCTGGTGTATGTACTGTAGCAGTTCATATAACTTGTGTGCTTTGGGACTGTGCTCCAAGTGATGCTGTAGGGTAGCGGTGTATGTCTCGCAGTGTGCTCCTGCTTCCCGTGGCTGCTTTGGGGAAGCCAATGCTCTGTGCTGTGCTGCTGCGGTGGTTGGTTCATGTGGAGGTTTTGTGACGTGTGCTGTTCTCTTCTTGCATCTCCGCAGTAATTTCAGGTGTGTCGCAACTCTCTTCTTTCTTTTTTTTTTTTTTCCCCCCCTTTACCTCTATATTGGTTTCCTCCACAGAGCTTGTCCTATTTATCTTTGCAAACATTTATTTTGCTCAGCTCATAGTGCAATTGAAATGCAACCTTCTCTATTCAACAGCAGCAGCTTAAATCTGTGCAGGGTCTTTATCAGAACCGGGCTGGGGAGTGATGAGTGACCTCCCTGGTGTCCCCTCGGTGTTGGGAACTACGTGCCGAGAGCTACAGCTGCGGCTGGACCAAACTGAGCAGCACCAAAGGCGGTGTTTTTCTGTGGGCTGCTGAACTACCACAACCGCTGTGACAATCTCTCTTGTCCTCTGCAACTGCTGAGGAGAATTGTGCTATAGTTGAGCTGAGTTTGTCAAGCAGCCCCCGAGAGTTAGATATGTGCATCCCTAAAGCTTGTCTTTTGGCTGTATCTTCTGAAGAAAGGTGCTGCACCATCTGATGCATCGTAAGTCCTTGGTTTGTACAAGCAGTGCTTTGAGCCAGGTACGTGAACTACCATTGCGTGCAGCTCGCCGTCGCGAGTTCTTTGCGCACAGCTGTTCGGATGGGGCTTGACTCATCTCCACAGTTGCTGGGGCCAGTCCAGTGCCCACTAAAATCTTCAGTGTGAGCTGGATGGGCTCCTGTATTTTTTATTTATTGTTAGTTATTTCATAATTAATAAACTATTCAATTTGCATGAAATCCTGGGTTCTACAGCTTTGCCAGTATGGTCCATTACTACTGCCTACTACAACTTGTGTACTTACATGCCTTTGAGAACAGTTTTGTTAAAATGGTTAAAAAATAATTGTTAAGTTAATTTAATTTTTAATTGGGGAAATGGATTCTGGTGTCAAAATTATATTTACTGTGATGCCGATGTTTTGTACCTGTCATCTAGTTAAATAACATGTAAATACTCTTGATTCAAGAGAACTATGAATGCCAGTTATTTATTGTTCTGTGGAGTTACGTGTTGCAGGTGTGTAAAAACTTAAAAGGGAATGTTGTAAAACAAGGTGGAAAATAAATTTTATGCAACTTCTTTACTTCATTTATGTACACCGTGTATGATGCACCTGAGTCAGTCCTGGCACGATCAGTCCAAGATCTGTTTTGACAGAATTGTAAGTATATAGGTTAAGTTGCATTGTGGCCCTTTAACTTGTCTACGTGGGAAATGCATAGCTGAGAAGTGGTCAGTACTTTCTGCTGATCAGTGTAGACCTGCTTCATTTATTTCTTTGTTATAAACTGTTTTCTAACAGTCTTAAGGGGGGTTTCTAGGGGGGCAGTGATCTTGGGGGGTTTGGCTTTGTTTTGTTTGAAGTGTTGGTGTAAGCTTTTGCTGCCCTTCATTTTATTAGTGAGTTCTTGCAAGAATGCTTTCTGCAAGTCGTCATTGCAATTCAGTGGTGCGGATTAGCTCTCCGGAGCACGGACGCTGCTGCTGGGCACGGGCAGGCTGCTCGCCCCGCTGCCCTCCTGCCACCGCTCCGGCTCGCCCTGGCTGCTGTCACCGCTTCACTGCTGCCTTGTCTACAGCCACTTAGTCCCAGAGTACCCAACCGTCCCGAGGATTTTTAAAACAAGCCCTGTAATTTCTAAATTCAGTTTCAAGTGACTCAGCTCATTCAGGAATATTCCGGGGAAATCATCCTCGCAATTTTTGGTGCAACCCCAATCAGGGAGAAGGTGGTTGTTTCTGCTGGTACCCGCTGCTGTGAAGTAGGAAAAAGTTTTGTTTTATATATATATATATAAAATATGTATATATATGCTGCTCTTGGAAAAGCAATGATGCAATAGCATTAGGAGCAGCTATTTCTGGAATGTTCTCATCACTTGAGCATTAGATGAAGTAACTGGCTCGGCATAACAGCAGTCCCACGACTGGGGCTGGCTGCCCCGCTTCTGGGTCGGAAACGGGAGGGAGAGGCCGGAGCTTAGTGCTGAATATTCTTTGCAGGGGAAACTTCAATAACATTGATTAAGGACACAGAATGACATTTTTGTTACCAAAAATGTAATAAAGCCATAAACACTCCTCTCAAACAAACAAAACAAATAAACAGAAACCCAACCCAAACACACACACACATACATACACACACACACACACAGAGGATAAAGTAAATCTGTAACTTGGGAGACTATTTCACTAAAGCAGTGAAAAGTATCCCTCAGATCATTAAACATTTAGTAAGGATTTTCTTTTAGATTCTATAGGAAGCAGATGCCAACATCTTAACCTTTTTCATAATTAACTTTTGTTGTATAAAATAGTTAATGCAAATATTAAATAAAATGTTTTTGTGATGTTTGCACACATCAAATGAATGCTGTAGACTCCAGAAATTACAGTAACAGACTTCACTCCCAAGTGTTACCAATTTCCCACTCTAAATGGGTTACATAAGCCCTAGTTAGTGGTTCTTTTAATTTATGGACGGTTTCTTTTTAAGGGTGAAATGTGTAATTAAAAAAAAACTAGAAATAGTTTTTCTAAACTCACTCTGGAAAGGGAAGGAGAATTTCTGCAATTTTTTTCACCCAAACATTGCATAATAGTAGAAATGTCAAAGATTTCCATGGGGTTTAATTTCATTCTTCATGTGGCTGTGGTCATACAAGAAGTTTGAACACCGCAGGGGTTGGCAGATTTTTGGAATATCACTCATCCTGGGATAAGTTTTCAGCCTAGGCTTTACCAAAGAATGCCTGGCCTTATTTTTCGAATTGTGGTTGTGTTATACACTAGTGTGTCTCTTTCTCTTTTTTCTTCT
>VZTL01061296.1:0-11541 GCA_013400535.1 Scopus umbretta
CCCAGCTGAAACCAAGACAGTAATGCATCTTCTACATAGGCACAACTTTGTCATTTACCAAAATGTATTGCTAAGGATACCCTTGAATTGCTCCACTTGTTTTTTCTGACCAAAGTTGGCCATGCAGCTCAGGTGACGTATCCAAATGCTGTTTTAATAAAGAGGCACAGATCCTGTTGTGTGGATTTGATGTGTGTGCTCCCTGCACCTTGTGAAGTTATTTGTGGCCACATACAGATTTGAAACACTTGATGACCAGTATTTCTTCGTGTGTTGAAATTTCATGCTTTGGTGTTTGATGACAGGGAACATTGTTCACTGCACGGACAGGGAGCATGTTTAACAAAACTCTATTTGCATAAAAATGCACTCCACGAGTAGATGGGAGTGAACAGTATGTTCAAACATCACCCAGTCTTATTTCATTACAAAAGATGGAGGCAAACAATGACCTAATATCAGAACTGTCAACGCATGTATTGCTCTTTGGCCACCTTTGCATTGTTTAAACAAGGCAGGCTCAGATTATGTGTTGCTTTAAAGGTAAGGTTTTGTTTCTTAAATAATTATGCAAGCTTAGTAGTGTATGCCACAATATTTTATTTTCTTCTAAGTCATATTTATAATGTCACTCAAGTCCCAATTGTTAAGAAAAAGTGGAAATACCCACTGATTTTTTTGAATGGAAATCCCTCTTGTGCTGGTTGAATGATCATGAATTTGCCTTTGGGGTTTCTGCCTTCAGAAAAACTGTATCAGAAAAGGTGTTCTCCATGCTGGTCAAGGTGGCCGTTCTCTAATAAATGGCTGTACTGCTAACCTCAGTGAAAAAAAGATAGAAAACCCCTGTAGCTAGGAAAATGTATTGAGGACCTTAAAGCACACGTGCAAATAATATTGAAGTAGAGTTTAGCAACACGTAGCAGCCCACGCTAGCAATACATAGTATAGTTATTCTGATAGAGGAGTCCTTTATTCCACTCTCCGTTCCAAATCCTCTCTCTAAGCACATGTTTTTATATTTTTTGGATATAATTTATTTTTTAAAACATTAAAAAATATTCAAGGGAGTTATTACAAACCATTTTCATCAGACTTTTATGTAAACAAATGTAATTAATATACAGAAAAGAATTGATTTTAATCTCTTTTTTTTCCATCCAGAATAGGATCTGCAGATAACACTAAGAATAAATGCAGCTCCAACTTTAAGAAAAAAGATTTTAAAAATCCTATTTACATCTTCTCTTAATTTTCTCTATTGTTGTAGTTCATTGAAAGCTTGAAACCAAGGCCACACTTCTTCATGAGGCATTTAATATGAAAATCTTTTTTGTCTGCTGATAAAGGAAAACTAATAGTTCCTCAAAAGGATCTTCTGATTTTTTTAATATTCTTTTTCTGTGGGCCTTGCTACTTAATGTAAAGCTGTATTTAAACCGTATTCTTGCTAATGTAGAATTCAGATTGTATTAGAATGAAAAGTTTTGCTATTTTCTAGACCTTATTTGGCCCTTAATTAGACATCGTAAACCTTGGTTTAGTGTATAACAAAGTGCAAACTCTGAAATACAATTTTCTTTCCAAGTACAGCAGTGCCACTCTTCTGTGCCCTGAAGTACAGGATGCTATTGGAAAATTAGTGGCTGTTTTAAGAGGCCAGAGGTCCTAATAGGCAGTTTAACAAGTGTCTCCTGCAAAAATTCTTTCCTCTTAGCCAGTGATAGTCTTAATATACCACGAGCATGTTCTGCACATACCGAGGGATTTTCTTCATTCATTTTCCTGTTTAACCTGAGGGGGGAAGGGCATGCAGCTGATTAACAAATTTCCATTAAGTTGCACTCTGCTGCTAATGTGTATATATGTATATACTTATACTGATGGTATTTTGACAATAATGGCAGCTTGTGACTTAACTGTCTCATTTTAAAGGTTAAAAAACTCGAGCTCCCTTAGAGCTCCTGTATTGAGCCCCTGAACTGTGTCAGCTTTTGGAAGGGGTTATTTGGCAATGCCCAGAGAAATTAATGCCCAGAAGAAGTAAAAAAATGCATGAAAGAGCAATAGAAGCATTTCTTAGGCAAAATATTTCAGCTGTGAGAAAGGCACCAGTTTGTGACTCTGGCAATGGACTTTACAGGACCCAGTGAGTTCTCATTGCCTTTAGTCCTTCAATATTGCCTCCAGCGTTGATTTCTGCTGCTCACACTTTCCTTTTCCCTCTTGTTTTATTCTGCAGTGAAAATGAAGCGTTGGGTATATGTTGATGTGCTAATGGCTTAGTAAGTGCAGAGTTTTCAGTAGAAATATAATATCTGAAACATTAGATAACACTAGAAATTTATTTCATTTTATTCATTTCTTTTAAAGCACAGTGTGGCGATAGAGCAGAACCTTATGAATGTAATTATTGATCTCTTAGTCTTGAATGGTATATGGTGTATGGTGGTATGTGTTTGTGTAAGTATGTTTAGAGGTGCAAGTTTGTCTTCTTAAATACATTTTGTAGCAGCTAATACGTGGGGTTTCCTGCAGTGAGTAAGATAGCATAGGTGGGTGTGTTGGTGTATTGGAAATTTGTACTAGCAGCAGGAAAATTGGATTTTGTAATCGCCTAGTCACTTGTTCTATTACTGTTTGCATACATTTTTACAAGCGTAAGAGGCAGAGATAAGACTGGTTGATGCAGTAGTGAGGGGATGAAGAATGTTATGGAAATGGGAACAGTTTGGGCCTTTTAATAGCTCCTGTTGCGATTTTTTTTTTCTTACATTGGGCTATTTTAAGTTGAAGATTTATACAAAAATATAGCATTTTAAGAAGTGCTAGATGGAGTCTTCTGAAAGTCCCTCAGAATTTGCTCTATATTTTAGTGTGCTGTTTGTTCAGAAATTCCCTCTGCTTTCTAATTTAGCACCACATTTTCCTTTAGGCGGGCATGCAAAATATGCATAGGAGTGTCTGGTTTCTTTAAGTCCAGAAGGCACAGCAAGGAGGGCACTTGCTGCTGCCCGGTTCAAGTGAACATATTTGAGATGGAAGCTTGCTTCAGTAATGTATCTTGGTAATGCATGGCTGAGGGAACAGAGGGATGGGGAAAACTTTATCTATGCATTGTTTAAATGGCTTATAAAGCTTTTTTCTGAGTGTATGTGTGCATATATATAATGTATTATATATAAAATATACATACATATGGTTTTAGAGCTAGCAGTATTGTATTCATAGTGGTTTCTGCAACAAATATAAGCCATGGTATACTCCTGCTTCCCATCTGTCCTCTAACCGAATCTTCTGTTCCATGTCCGCTCTGTACTCTCGTTCTTCCCCATTCACTTCACTTCCAACTTCATGTCCTGTCTTCTCCAAGACCTCAGCACACCTCAGGTCCCGACAATTTCTGCATTTGTTTGTATAGTCCCAGCTCCTCTGAGGAACAGTCCATTAGAGACCAAGAAAACTGTTATTCGTGAGGCTCCCATCCTTACTACATTCATACCCTACCTTTGGCCAAGGCAAGTAGCTGCTCATGTAACACCGTACACATTTTAGGAGCATGCATCTTTCTGTTTTAACTGCATGCAAATGAAACAGCTGTGTCTTTGTATGCCCTCAAATAGCCCCCTTCCAAAGATGCTAAAAAGTATTTTGTTTCTAGTGAAACAAATGTGTGTAGGCCAATCTGTAATGAAGATATGAACCAAAAAGCTTAGAAATAGTTTTGAAAAGTCGTATCAGGATAACACATCATATTTATTTAGATCAGATCCTTATGTTTGGCCAAGCTGTGCTCAGAACAGGACCCAAAATGCCTTTTTTTCCCTGGGGAACATATGTTAGAGTAACCTATGGCTGGTAACAGACCCATGAACTTTTTCACTGCTGAGGAATTCACAGTTAAGGCTCAATGGCTGCAGTTTCTCTCAACCACTTTTTATTCCTTGCTATAAAGGAGAGCTTGAATATAGCTGAATATTCCCATTCTCTAGGATGGTCTGAGCTTTTTAAAATCTGCTCTTACAACTTTGAAGTTGGACTGTTTTTTTCAGTCCTGAATTTTACTCAAAATGAACACGGTATGCCTGTAAATAATGTATTTTTTAACAATTTAGTGGAACTAGTCCCAACAATGTCTGTTTGACAGAAGAAAATTAAGGGGGGAAGTAGATGAAGAGTGCCCCGATACACAGTTCTAGAAATAATCTTGTGTCTTTATGTAGACCTTACATGCAATGATCGATTAGACATGGCCTAGGGAAGAAAGGTCCTTGAAGTCTCTAAAGTACATGGCCCCAGACTGGGTCATTGGAAGCGACTGCATTCACTTCCCAGACCTACCTCCCAAGGAATATAGTTAGGATAAAGAGAGTTGTGTCTTTCAAAATGCCGATTGCACTGAAGACACTTAATGACATGTTGCTGTAAACTCCTGTGGTATTGCCAGGATATATGTTGGAGTTCTAGGGAGGGCTGAACACCTAGGCAAATACCTGCATAGTTATATCCAAATTAGTTAGAAGTTACAGAGAAAACAAAATCTGTTTTGCAGTGTATAGTTTTTGATCTTCTCAACTAAATCCTTGGTTTTTTACTTTCTATGTTTTGCTTTTTTTTTATTTAAACTGAAGACTGTGTCTTATGTTAAGGTGGAAGGGGAACCTAGGGTGAAACTTGTCAGCATAGGGTGTACTGCTTCTCCATAGATAGTAAGTGAATTTAACAGTAGAGAATGCAGGCTTATTTACAATAAGCTTCAAGAATTAGGGAGTAACCACTGCAAAGGTATTGGATGAAAAAAGAATTTGAGGAGGCAAATTTTGAGGAGGGTATTGTTTCTGGTGGTGCATTGATGAGTGCTTTGCTTACAAGATGGAAGCAGTGATGTCCCAGCGTTCCCTGGGTACAATTGAGTCATTGGAATCATTTAGGCAAGTAAGTTTTCTATAGGGTCATTAGGTTATGATTTGGTTCATCAGGACCTAGCTCTCTTTCCCTAGGAAGGAAGTTGTTCTCCACACAAGTGAAAGTGATGTAAATAATGAATTAAGCCATCTCTGCAATACCTTTATGCTCTGGTGTACATACAATGACATATTGCCCCATCAATAGTTGGTAAGAAGTGTTTTTCTTATGCACTGTGTATTCAGCCAAGCAAGAGAAGAGTTTCCAAACTTTTCATTAAAACTCTCCAAAAAAATCCACTCAAACATTGTGAGCGGTCAACTGTACTAGTGTAACTTTGGGAATTCATAAATGACTAAAAATACCTACAATTAAATGTCAGTTATTTTCATATCAAGATGTTTCATAGATTTTTATCTTAAGGTAAAGTATAACCATACTACTAATAAGTTTTTGATGATACAGGAATGGATTGCAGAGAGAGCTGAAGGGTTAAGCTTATCCTTCCAATGTGCTTAGCAACATATATGGAGATCCTTGAGTCTTCCACTTTAATGAAAATTGGTGGAGACTGAAATTACTTAGGAGCTCATGGAACATGGTGTTGTGGAAGGAAAGAAACACAGCATGTTAATAAGAGGTGATATTTGTTTAGGTTTGTTTTAAAGGACTTTCTGTTGGATTTCATTTATTAACTGTACTTCCTTTCTCTGAAAAATCTAATCTTGAATAAATGGTGGAAGTTTGCCTTGTAATATATGATGGAGAATATGAAGAGTGAGGTGTGTTTAGTGTGATACTCTCTATAGAGACTCATGGTGAAATCCTTGCCCCACTGAAATCCATAGGCACTATCCCCATTGACTTCAGTGCAGATGCAGTGTTTCTGAAAGATTTGAAATGTTGCATGTATTGAATACCTCTGCTGCTACTGGTATGGTAATACGGTATCTAACCATTTGCTTTAGCTGTGATGCAGCTATCATCATGCTAAATTGCAGATGAGAGCTGTAAGCATAGAGACTGCTGTGCTTTGCAAACGTGTAGGTATGGCTATTCCTTCCTTGTCTTATTTTTTTTCAAGAACTTAGTGCCAGTGCTCATCCAGCAAGCCTGATCCTTGCGAAATCAGGAAATTTGCGTTGGTGCCTGAAAGAAAGCTGAACGCATCTGAATGTTTGCCCAGTTGTGTTATATGTAGTCCATGCAGATTGTAAGGAGTAAGACACACACACTCTCTGGTCAATACTGCTGTGCATGTGCTGATTCCTGTTTTTTCAGATGTGCTTACTTTGGGTCAGGTGTGCCTCCAAGTGTGCCTTCCAGCTGTGCATAAACCTGTGCCTGCAGGTCTGCTCTTTTCAGACTTTCATACTTTTGTCATGAATGTAGCCTTGGGCTGGACCTTAAAAGGCATCACAGATACCTTCAGGGTGATGTAGACACAAATCTGTGTAAGTGGTAACACCTGAGCAGACATAGTTGGGAATCTTCTTTAGAAGATTTTGGCCCCTGAATGGTTTGAGATCCTCAGATGAAAGGTGCTAAGGAAGTGTGAAGTATTGCAGCCAGGGATCAGATAATGGTTTCTTCAGGTACAGTTTTGTTATTTCCTTTATTTTGTGCAAGGTGAATTGCTCCATGTGCCTTCAAGCAATCTTTATTTAATGCAGTAATGACTTTGAGTGATTGAAGAACTAATCAACTCCAGCCGCCGCTTCTCATCCTCTAGCTTAAGAGTGATGAGCCTGTAGGTGCCTTTCTCCCCATCCCTTCTCGCACCACAGCTCCCCAGGAATACAGACCCTCGAAGTATAATCACAATGCTTATGTTCACACATCCAAAGGCCACAAGTCAGGTGGAGATAGGAAGTGGTATAGGTTTTTTGGTTTTTTTTTTAATTTATGCAGGAAGAAAAGAATCAGAGGAAATTTTTAATCATTTAATAAGAAATACAACAAGCACCAGATGTTTTTGTTTGGCTGAGGGCTTGAGTGGCATTAATCCATAATAGCAAAACTTGGAAAGGATCTCAAAGAGTTGAGTGATTTGACCTTTCCAAGAAGAGATCTTACTGTGCCACATGCATGCATTCACACACACAATCATGTCTTTCATACTTACATCTGTTTAAACTTTTTATACAGTCATTTGCGTATGTTAGAGTTTCTTTTAAAAAACTCTTCTCAGTCATTCAGAGCAACGGTTTTATTTCAAACCATCCTGTGATTTTTTTTTTTAATCTGAGAATCTTCTTTTCATATTATCTTGGCATTGAAGAAAATGAAATGCATCCTAGCAAATCCCATCACTGCTTACTGAGATTTTAGGAGTTACATTTCTGTAGTGTAACCCCTGGTATACTTAATGACAAAATAATAAAGGTACTTGAAATATAAGCATGCAAAATAGCTTTTTCTGAACAAATGGAAATCAAACTGTGGCAAAACTTGCATAAAATTGGCTGTATGCATCTAAGCCAAAATTGCAAATCTGTCAATGCTTTATATTTCATCAATGATGTATGCTACAATTTTTAAAAAGAAAAAAAAAATGGGAGGAGGCATCTTTTTCTTTAACAAAATCAACTGGTTAAATGAGATTTTAGGAAAACCATGCAAAAGTTTCAATTCTGGTCTAAAATTTTGAATCTATCCTAGCTGAGATGAAGTCTATATATAAAAATATAAAACTCACATATGTTTATTCTGCATATGACCTATCTACTTTAGACCTGTCCTATACAGTGATTGTTACACATAAGCTACTGTAAATTTAATTTTTTTTTTACTTGTTTTACTCTTTCTGGGAGTCTTGGTTATCTTCTTTTGCATTTGTTAGAGAGAGATGGGAACATGAGATGAACATATACTTTAACAAGAGACAGCAGTGTTACCCCTTAAAAAAGATCTGCTGATAAGTATACGGTTGGCAGTAGGAGAGACATTTTACACCACAGAATTCGGAGGCTTTCACAACAACTGAGTTGGATATTTTAATTTGCCAGCATATTCCCTCCTTGCCCCTCCAAGCTCTGTTGGTGGCTCAGGTCACTGCAAACAGTGGAAATACCGATGCTCCTGTGCTGGGTTCTGATGTGCCCTCACCAGTGCAGCCTATGGGAGGATGAGATGTTCTGATCATGTGAGAATCATGGTGGCAATTTGACAATCTCTGAATATTATTTTTTGACAAATATTATAAGTGTTATAGAAATATTTTCATGCAATATTAACATTACTGTAACACCAGTATAGAAGCATAAATTACCAGATGAGTCAGAATTATGGCCCTTTTCCTACTGTGTGTGGGCAGACCCCTGCATCTGTGCTCATTACAGGTTTGGGACCTAAATGCATTAGATGCGTACTGGAAGAAGATGAGCCTGCAAAGTATCTTAATAGAAGGGATATGTTGCTCTCAGTTGTGAAGAAAGAAAATCCTCTAAAGATGAAAATTTCCTCGTGCTTCACTTTTAAAAGACAAGTATGTTAACATGGAAATGTCTCTGGACATTCTTGTAAGATTAATGACAAAACTTAAAAAAATTAGAGCAGCTCAAATCAGTTTCTTGAAAGAAAAGGAGAGGTGTATTACGTTCTGGAGATTCCAGACAGGATTTGTGTAAGTGGACTGTAGTGGTGGTCCAGTACTTCTGTAAAATATATTTGTAGGTAATGTACTAATATCTAATACAGTGTGGTAATATCATTAACTCTTTGTGACAGCAGTTTTCCAAAAGTCATAAACTGTAATTTCATTATCTGCCTCTTCTCATGGGAACACTGAAAATACTCACAAATAGGGATCTCTCCTTTCATCTGACACCTTTCCTCAAACAGAAGCTTGCAGGTTATTGAGGAAAACATCCCATTGCTTGGGTTCCTGATTTGTCTTTGTTTTTAAGTACTTCAAAGATTTCTGTGTGCAGCACTGCTTTGTTTGGATTTTCTGCCTCTGTGAAAGTAGTATGTTTAGCGTCCATCATCTGGGTTGACTGTACACTAGACTGACCAATAACAGTACATATTTCAGAAAAGCAAGTAGTTGTACTTTTGCTCAGAAAAGTGGAAATTACAAGAGAAAAGCATCAAAGTCAGAAGAGGCAAATGAAGAGGAGTGAAATTTAATTTCTCGTAGCTGAAGCTGCTCAAGTGGACCCTGCCTCTGCTTCTAGAGTGACCACCTTCTGGGTAGCAGGGTTAGAAATGTCTTTTCCCCACTGTAAATAAGAAAAATCTGACAGTTCCCAACTTCCACTGAACTGCTTCATGCTCTTTCTTTTCCTCACACATCACCTTGTGCTATTTCTTCCTCCCATCTCTGGGCTGCTCTGGGTGAGGGAAAGAGTGGCTCCTCTTTTTCTTCCCCCTTTGCTGCTGCCCCCAGGGAATATTAAAAATCCAACCCAGTGCTTTCCAGAACCACTGAAAATTCAGCCTGAGGGTCATCTGGACACTACAGTTTTCAAATTAATATTCAGAGGAGTTACAGGGACCCCTGCTTCATCCTTTGTTTTTATTAATCAGTTCAGGAAAATTTGATTAGCTCTGGTTGTTTGTGAGAATACAAATCAACCCCCTTTTTCTTTTCAGATTGCCTGAATCTAGGTTGTCCTCTGAGGTGCTCAGACCTTGTGACACACTGATTTCTTTCCCTTGAACCAATTTTCATCTAGTCAATTGAATTATTGTTTCATCTAACTCCTTCTTCCCCTGAAAGTGTGATACTCATTATGAGCTTTTTCTTAGCTTTGTAATAACTTTCAACTTGAGTATCAGAAAAAAGTAGTACTTGGAAAATATTTTGATAGTCATACAATTCAAGGTATGTTGTCAGATCTCTCTAGCGACCACACACAATATAAGAGCAACATATATAATTAACTTGGCACAGGTGGCGGGAGGATAGGGAAATTGTCTCCATTACCTCCCTTCTTCAGTTTTGAAATCTTATGCTCTTGCATGATATGCTCGGGAAATTACAGACTGTGAGTGGGATTCATATGGCAAAATGTAGACGTCTACATCTGAGTTAGTCACCCAAGGCTCCCTCTGTGGGGAATGGAGAGAAACAGGACAGATGAATCACACCCTCGAAGAACCTTTTTTTTTTTTACCTTTGAGCTAAGATGAAATGACTCATAGCCTGAAAGTGCCTGTTTGGCTAGTAAAGGAGACTGGGGTAACAACTGTGATGCGATGGCTTCAATCTGCACCCCAAAAACTAGATGTGATGGCTGCATTCTGCATCCCAAAAACTAGGTGAGATGAACATGGTGCTTCGTGGCTCCGGTGCGTGCCTGTGTGCTTGCATGTACCTGTTTATTTGTCATACTGTGCGAGTATTGAGTTCTTAGAAAAAACCCTGTGTTTTTCCACATAGAAATTCCTTGAAAAACTAAAGACAACTTCAGGATTCCATGTGTGAGAACTCAAAATCAAGAAATGCATAAGTTGAATTGGCATGTTTCTCCTGTATATGCGTTTCTCAATATGCGTCAGCAAATTATAAAAAAACCCCTAATATGTAAGCTTTCAAAACTTTAGCAGCATGTCACTTTAGTAGCTGAGAGGTAGCTTAAATGATGCAGCTGTTCGTTTCGTCACCTTTGGAAACAATATGTCCTCAGCTCTTAGGGACACATGCAGATGCTTTCTGGATAGCACAGGGAGCTGCGAGCTCTTCGTGCTACATCAGAGGTGGTCTCTTCTCTCTGTGTGTAAACCACATAATACATCTCCCTCAAATTCTCCATGTCTCAAATCAGCCTGAGGAGTCTGCAGTAAGTGAATATATGAAGTCCTTGCAGAAACCAAATCTATCTTCCCGTGTTTGCTTTCTTTAGTATGTCGTCAGCAAGAGCGTGCGGGGTGTGAGCCAGGGTGGGCTTGTAGGAGCAAGTTGTGTTCACAGTGGTGCTGGTGCCACTAAACATCTGCGCGGGGTCTCCTCAGCTGAAAACGCCAGTGAGATATATAGCACCTTCCCGTAAAGAAGTGAACAATATTAGAATAGAAGTGGCCAATGAATCAAGACAAATAACGGTAGCCCTGTAATAAAGCATTTACAGTTTCTTTTCATCTTCTGTTTCATATATGCACAAATATGCATGGTTCATTGAAACAAATGAAACTGAGGAACTTCTATTTGAGCTTAAAAAGGAGGAATAAACTTCTTTGGCTTAGATCTGTAGTTAGAGTATATCCAGAAAGATGGCTTTTGGTAGAGATGGAGCTTTTGCAGCCCCTAACTCTAGGCACCTGGAGCATGATCCAGCAAGTGGATTCCAGCACACCAGTTTCCTATGTAATCAGTGTACATAGACACCCTGAAAGGGGTAACACAACATGAGGTCACAGCTCCTTCTGCTCTGGAGCTCAGAGCTGCAAACTGCAACCTACTCAAGATCCAAGCCCTGGAGATGTATTCTGGGTAGCTGTGTAAATCACAGCTGATTTTTATGCATGAATGAAGCCATGATGTATCAGAAGCAATGCATCTAGATTATTTTCTCAAATTCACAGACCACAACAGATCCTAATTCCCAGAAATTCTTTCCCTGCCAGGTCACACTAGGTTTAGGAGACACATTGCTCTGTTGGTCCTTTTGAAACTTGGCAGTTTTGAAGCCA
>VZTL01061305.1:0-33400 GCA_013400535.1 Scopus umbretta
TTTGAACACCTCAAAACCTTAGTTTTAACGTATTGGTTTACTGCCTGATCACAATGTTCACTGTTCAGCCAGGGAGTCTCTGGGCACTACTGACTCCATTTCCTTCCTCCCTGCTGGCTTCTGTCCTTCCTGTTTCCCTGTTACTGCTTCTGTGATTTCTTTCCCCACCGTAGCTTCCAGTTCCAAGAAGCTGTACTTGCCCAAACCTGTCTCTTGCATTAAACCCAGTAATTCTTTAGGTCATGCTAGCGGCGAATTCATGTAACTGGGGATTGGACTTGACGCTCTTGACTTAGTTGGGACAGAGAAGTTCACTCCTGTGAGTCATTGTTCCAAGGCTGGCTGCAGACGTCGCTACATCTGTTACTCGTTTCACGTTTGGGAGGTTGTTGCTGCAACTATAGCAGCTAGAAACGTACTTTTAAAAATTAAAGCTTTCATTTCAGAGACCTCAACTAAGCATTGTGGAGAGCCTGCCTGACCTGAGGGTTCCTTAGAGCTGAGTCTGAAGAAGGGGAAACCCCTTTCTGCATTTCTTTCTTGGGGACATGCTCAGACCTACATAATAGTAGCTTTGCATTCTTATATAAAACCCTTGTGCGGGAATTGGATACGGACAGAAAAGACATACGGGAGCTAATATTGCAACTATTTACTCATGAAACAGTAGTTAAAGGTAATTCTAGTGAATCATTCCATTTAGGAACTCTCACTGCCTCTTCTGTCTTTCTGAATTTGTTCTGAAGATAAGAGTTTTCTTTTCAGTAGAGCTCCACGATTATTTTTCTAAATAACCAGCAGTATTTAAGTCTATACAGTCCGTTGACTTCCAGGTAGTATTGGATACTTAGTTGCCATTATATAATTGAAAATCATCCTTACCTAGATCAGTAAGTGCACAGTGGTCTTGATTTATTTTAAATATTATATAGGTCAACAGACTAAAGTCAGCAATCTTCTGCAATAGAGATCAGTATCAGCTGAGTCTAATTAAGGTGGCCCATATGATTTAGTGGCAAATGAGTAGGGAAGAGAATGCCTCCTAGGTAGGTAATCATTCTGTTCGTGATCAGATATTCATCAGCTACTTTGTCAGTAAAGAAACCCAGATTTGCTTAGTAAAGGGTTAAATGAAACAGTGAGCATTTCCTAACTTTGATCATGATGCAAGCCAGGGACATTACCATTTATAATAGTTGTACCGATAGAGGACAGGGATGTTTTAATTTCAGGAACAATAAACAAAACTATCTTTGTGGGCTCTATGTGTGGGCAGATTCACAGTAATTAGGACAGAATAGACAGAAAGAAGGCTGCCCCTGGTAACGAGTGGTGTATCAAGCTATGCTGTCCACCTCTGCTCATGTTGCAACCTCTGATAAAAAAAAAAAAAAAAGGTAATGTAGGACAAAGATGAGAGACAAATCCTGCCTTTTATGAATAATAGCCCTGGGTTCTGCAATTAGTTGCCGCAAGGAGAGAGGGTCCTGCATGAATTTCAAAAGGAAACTAGGTTTGTCTGAACTGATCCACATTGCTTAAGCTGTGCACATATTCCTCATCAAAATAAGCCCATTATGTAGCAGTAGCAGCTGTGAGCCATTATTAATATTTAACACTCTTAGCAGGGGTTACTATGGGTTTCAGTAATAAGGTTACAAGGCAGTTGCAATATCACGTGCTGTGGGTTTGCATTCTCAGGGCATTTTTGGCCTGGTATTAAGTGCCAGTGAAGTTTTATTTATTCCCCTTCCCTACAGAGGCTGGATATCTTAGTAAGCTTGCACAGGAAAGGACGCAAGTGGTTTGGGTCCTGTGGCGAGGGCTGGCTTGTGTTGTCACAGATACATTCTGTTTCCTCCAACCCTGTGGCTTTTGGTGTGAGCTGCTGGAGAATGATGATGCCAGTCAGCCTCTTCTTCCTAAGAATGTCTTTTGACTGATACTTGTTTTCTACCTCTGCATCCTGAAAGGTCAGGCCGTTCTTGGGCAATTCATGGTTGTTTCCACTTCAAATAGGTGGGATGAACATGCAAGATGGAATCACCGTGTTTTGCACATCTGCATCTGAGAGGGGACCATCCTTGGCTGTATTAGACCGTGGGTCGTGAGGCCAGCAGGCAGTACCCAGCACAGCACTGGCAACTCGGCAGGCAGGGAGCTGCTGCTGACGCTGATTTGGAGGGGTATGGGACAAGCTGTCCAGTTGCTCTTCAGGGACAGCCTCTGGCCTTCAGGGTCTCTTTTTGCTTAGGTCTTTTTTTTTAAGTCATAAAATCAATGAAATCAAACTGTTTACAGCTCTGGTTAATAAGTTATCAGCTCTGGTTGATAAGTGAAGTCAGCAGTACAGAAAGAGGAAACGCATATATATCCATTCACATTATAAACTACATAAAATGCTGCTCTACACTAAGAAGCAATGGTGTGTGGTGTGTCCTGGGACAGTATCTGCTGTCCTTCAATGACTTCTGGGTTAAACGTATTCAATTTACAACTAAAATGTCAGGCTATAGTCTTCCTTAAATTCATGCCTTGCTGATGATGTATGCAACCTTGAATTATGTGTGGCAGATGGATGTATTTTGACTAACTTCATAATGTGTCAATAGCATGGTCCCTTTTACACTGTTTAGTCAGTGTGTTAGTGACAAGAGATACTGGCAACATACCTTTTACCTCCCAGGATGGCTTACAGATTTGCAGGTGGTGTTGCCTGGTGTTCCTTATCGGTTATTGTCCATGTAAACCCTGCTGCAAGACAACGGCAACACATCATGCTCATTTTGGAAGGGGAGGACTGCAGAGAGGGATGTTAAAAATAGTGTTGAAAACATGGAGGTAGAAATGTGAGAAGGACAGACAACTTTCTGAGTGACTCCTGGACAGCTGACTGTTTATTGTTGGACCTCATGACACCATATTTGATTTCAATTTCCAAAGTGAAATTAATGTCAAAATCAGTTCTTGTGTATTGCATTAGAATATTAGAAGCTGCAGAATACTTCTGAGTTTAAACGTGTTTATATTTTAGTTTCTGCATGTTTCTGTTCACACTGCCTCACCTGTCCATGCTAACTGCTGTTCCCCATAAGCTTCTGCTGTTCACTTGCCCCTGCACCCCAGCTAAGGCCTCTATGTGCAGGATCCCCACCACTATCCCGCTCTGCCGTCGCTGCTGAGCTTTCTGGTGCCAAGTTACCAGTAATGTCTTCCTTTCCTGGCTGAATTCAAATTCAGTGCAATTAACCCCTGCTTTAGCCTCTTTTAATTAAAAAGCAATGAATACAATAAATCTGTATGTAATATGATAGTTAGTGGCGCCTCCACTGATGTGTAAACTCAACAGCAAGCATAAGAAAGGCAGTTCTGCCATGTGGGAGAGCTGTGCAGAATAGCCAGAGGGATGGTAATAAGGAAGTGTCTTGTCTTCACCTCATTACTTCTCTGTGAGTGGCTTTTTCACTCAACATTTTCAGTTGAAGAGTATTTTATTGGAAAAATCTGTAAACAGGTGATTCACTATGAGAAATTATTTATTCATTTAAAAAACCCAAAACCAACTCAATATTCATTTGTCAGTGGGTGGTTTTGTTTTTTTTTTAAAGTGTCATTATGCACTTACTTTGCCAAAGTCGTTCCAGTCACAGCTCTGTCTAGAGCCGAAGGAAACTTAATTAGGTGAAGAACCACAGAGGAAAAGACTGCTTTACTTATATATGTTATTACAATTACTTTTTTAAGGCTTATTTTTACCAACAGTTTTATATAACCTATTCTAACAGGTCAAGAATAACTTGTATATTTTATACATGCTTTTAGATTTGTTTTACCTCAGGAAGACTTAAAAAAATAATCAAACAGCCCTTTTGACCCTTCACTCAATCTTAGGGTTCAGTACAACAGGAATCGACTAGTGCTTTCAAAGAGGTCTGTCCTTTGTCAAAATGTACCTCAAACTGCTTCATCAGGGAATCCAAACAAGCTGTCCAGAAATGCCCCAAGAACATGAATGAAGTCAGCAGACATGCAGAAACCCAGATCAGAGTATCAAGCTTTTCATGTCCATGTGCTACCTACTAAACTATATTTATTCTTCCTTATGCCTGCTCATTGACCCTGTTTCTCTTAACTGTCCATCCTCCTCCTACTTTTCCATCTTTGTTGCCCTTTCTCCTTCTCCAGGTTGGATCTGACTTCAGCTATGGAGTTGAAGCAGTCTAAGACAGCATCTGAGCTGCCAGTAGACTTGGTCTGTCCTCTAGACTCTAGTTTGCTTCAATCTGTGGAGTTACTTAGGTGATCAAGAGTGTAATTTTGACATTCAAGCTGTAAATCTTCAGCAGCCTGCAGACATCCCAACAGTCCCCTGCCCACTTGAAAGAAGAGCTCGGAGAAGCATACAGATGCTTGCTTTTGTGGTCTATGCTTGCAGAGTATACATGTGACTGGAGGAAAATGAAAGAGCAGCAATTGAAAATAAGGGGGAGGGAGTTCTGTTTGTGAATATTTTCCTTTTAAGGAAAAACAAAGTTTTACTCTTGCCTTGGAAAGACCAACTCAAATTAGGTTTTTGCCGTGAGTCACTTTTGAAATTACCTGTCTTCCCTGAGTGCAGAGGGTGCCTCAGATTACAGCTTCCCCAGGTCTGAAGGCCCTTGTGATGCTCCTCTGAGAGCAGCCTGTGACTGGTAAGAAGGAAAGCTACTCTTTGAATAAGAAGACAAAACAGTGACAAGAGTGCATTGAAGCTGTGTAGCAAGTTTCTGTTCCAAGAGCAATCTTTGCCTTCCAGGATGTATACTAGTGTATATTTTCTTCCTGTAGGAATATTTTAATTTGGCCTAATTAGCTTTGTAGCTTGTGTTGTCATTCGGTGTCCAAAACTGGAGTGTGTTTTTGGCCTGTGACTATTTTTAGCTGGTGTAAATAGGGCACTAAACCAGCAGCGTTCATGCTTTCCATTACAGGCTTCTCACTTTGGGCACTGAGAAGTTGGTCTTAGGAGTGTTACAATGGCATTTTTGGAAGTGAGAAGGTGATGATGGACCGAGTGGGTCATTGTTTTGTATTCTGACAGTTTGTGGGTGCTGTTCCTTAGCTTTTAAAGTCACAGTTGTATTAACAACTTTCGGTGATCTGGTAGAAGACACTTGGCTGATCTGAGTGAAAACTAACTTCCCCCTCACCCCCAGGTAAATTGTTTCCAGTGGGGAGAAGGGTCGGGGACTAGGGTACGGGTGCGTCTGCCTTTCCTTTTGGCAGCTAAAACATGTGCAAACTGAAGTGGCCATACAGTCTCTGCTTATTTATCTGGTATTGATCTCTTATGCCTTCACCTCCTGCACTTCAGTACTCTGCTTATATTGCCACCCTGTTTATATAGATACAGAAGGCTTTGAGATCAACCCACAAACACAATCTTCGTGGTGAGCTGAAACAGTCTGTCAGTTTGGTGTCCTTCATTTTTGTTCCCTTTTGGTTTTTTACTGAAATGCTGCCCTCGAGTGGCGACCAGCTGATTGATCCCAACTGGAGATCTAGCTGTTACTCCGGCCTGGCTGGTGTGCCCCTTTTGGGAGGAAATGTTCCTGGTACCCAGGTAGCCGCCGGGGCACAGCGAGGCTCTGGGGCTGGTGTTCAGCTGAAGCCAGATGGCCAGCCTGCTCTGTGCGGTACCTGATGTCAAGTTTCCGAGCGATGTTACAGCATAGCAGCTTGAACTCCCTGGTAGCAACAGTGTCCTCAGCTTTTACAAGAAAATGGAGGACTGTAATTCTGAAGGAAATGTAATCATTCGAGATGCTACTCTGATCACAAGCCCTCTAAATTTAATTTATATGAATGCTTCTTCTAGTAACTCCGTCCGTTGTGCTGTTTCTGGACCATAGTTCATGTTTTTAATGTAGAAACTGCAACTTCATAGAAGAGTGTTTTTCTGTGACAGGGTAAAGATCTCTGAGCTTGTCTAAGCAGTGCTCCCATGGTGGTCTCTGGGTCTCCCCCCAGTATTTTATAGCTTCCTTTCTGTTAAACCCTGAGCCAGGCTCGAGTTAGTCTCTGCCAATGTGACGCTTAGGGAGAAAATGTCGTGTAGCAAAGGTAGGCTCTGAATGAGCTCCAGAGCACCCTGACAGTTTATTAAGTCAGAATAAAAGATGAGGAGTTAATAAAGGGATAAAAGTGGCTTGTGGGAAAGCAACTTGTGAGGCATTGCTGCTTTCAGTTTTATACTATGCCTCTCTGCCACAGGTTATAGGCTTTACACCAGTTTTGCTAGAAGCATAAGGACACTGGCTCCTCAGTCAGCAAGTCATGGCTTAGTGTGCTGCTTTAACTCAGAGATGCTTGTTTTTCTGGGCCACTGAAAAGTGTTACTATATGACTTGTTTTGCCTGCAAGTTAAAAAGCAAAACTGAAAAGGAGAAGGGAGTTTTACGTGAAGGGAGTTATGTCTTTTGTCTTGTTTTTTAGCATTTCCAGGGTTTTTGACGAATACTGCATGTTTCCGTGCTTCATTGTAGACCGATTGTCCAAAGGGATATATAATCCTACCTGTATGTTACTAACTCTTCTGGCAAGTACCAAGGGTGTCCTATTGGGAATATTCTCATGTTCTCTTCTTCTCCTAAAGACAGAGGATAGTGTTTTTATTATGTCCTGTAAGCTTCCATCATCCTGCACAATGTGCAAATACCATACTTTATTTCTGTATTCACACATCTAATTAGGGATTGGCTTGTTTGTTCAAGCATCAGTATGGTTTGTGGAGTCAGATGTAAGTGAGTATGTAAGATCATGTAATTAGCTTCTTCCTCCTCAAAGAATTTCAGCTGCAGAGTCCCTTCTAGGGAGTCCTTCAGGACTGGTTATTTAAGTGCCTGAGTCTTCCCTACTTCCCTATTCCTTCTGAATCCTAATACCTTCTGAAGGTGCTAGTCTGGTTTGTTTGTTTGGGTCTTTTAGCTAGTTTCCCCTCTCACTGCTCAGCCCTCATCCGTTAAAGTCCTTCCTGCAATGACCAGCTTGCTTCTTGCTCACCGTCCTTTGAGTGATTAGTCTTTGCAATAGTTGTGCCTATGTGTATGAACATATGGGACGTATGAGTATATGAAGGCCTCTCAGAGCCTCTGTGTAAAATACCTATGTCAAATGTTGCCGGTAAAATAATCTCCTTGATGATTTGTCTCAGCTGAAGACTGCCTGTACTGAAGAGCTCTATTGGAAATTATTTACATCTCTATTTCTAGTTGCTGAGAGCTCCTTAATTAAGACTCTGGTATTGGCCATAAAATGTGTCTTTGGGTTTTTTGTTTTGTTTCCTTTTTTTTCCTTTTTCCTTCCCCAAATGATCGTATTGGCATTTCATGTGTTTTTACCTGGCGCTATCTAACTCCCATCAAAAGAGAGGAAAGTATGGGAAGACTGTCTGGGACATTATTACCACAGGCAAGAATATAGAAGGGAAATGCCCAGAATATTGTGGTAGTAAACCAGGTACATACTAGTTTATGCTCTGAATTTGCAAACATGAATGCCACACTTGCAAGCAGAAGTTACGGATAGCTAGTTCTAGAGCTGAAGTTAGTAAGTTGGGAGTGCTTGAAGCAGTGGTTATCTCTAATATTAAATGAGTGATGGGTCAGATGCTAAATGCCAATGACTAGGCTGTATGTATATGGAGGATTGGACAATGATGGTTCCTGGAAGCAGTTAATTTTCACTGGACTTTCAACTGAAAGTACTTAGCTGGCCAGAGCTGCAATGAGAGGAGGCATCTAGACTGTATTAGTTACATTAGATTTCACATTTATTTATAATAAATTTGAATACATTTTGATACATATAATCCATTACTTAAATTAAATTTAATTTGGTGCATTTAATTTTGATACATTAACAATTTAAAATAAATGTGAATGAATTAAAAGTATCAAAATGGAAAGCCAATGTATGCAACAAAAAAAATGAAAGAAAATAATTTGCTGTCACTATGTGAAAATAAAAGAATCCCTGCTTGTTTCTATCAGAAGCTGTAATAACATGCTATCACCCTACAGCTTTCAGTTATACCTGCTCACAAATGTGTTTTGGCAGGCAGGTAATCTGTATAACGCTGTGAAAACCTTACAGTATAACAATGCTGGACTTATGCCGAAACACCCATGTGTGTATCAAATTGGGTTTGGTTTTGGGTTTTTTTATACTGCAACAATGGGCGCAAACATAAGCAGTAGAACATATGGTGGTGTAGAGTAATAAATAGGAACAACAGATTAATATGATCAGTCGGAAGGAAATAGATGATTAGTAGTTTCATTGTTAGGATTCATATTTAAATCACCTGGTTCTTCTGTAAAAGAAATGAGATCAAAGAAAATAAAATGTTTTGCTTGGTGGGTGGGGAAAATTGGGGATTTTTGTACGGAAGCTTTCTATAGTGATTACTCTCTTCTACAGAGTTTACATGCATTATGGTGGCAGATTATGTGAGATGGTGAAACCTGAATTGGAATAGGGACCCATTGATTTGCTTGCTGCTTACATCAAATAATCTTTGCTTCCCTTGAATTTCACATTTGGTCGTCATCTGTGCTAGTGTCTTGTGTCCTTAAAAAGATAACTTGAAAAGAAATGAAGGGAGCAAAATGGAGAACATTAGTAAATTAGGCACGCTTGCTTCCTGCAACTCAATGCAGAAAAGGATTTTTCTTTCCCTTTCCTGGCTGAAATCCTCCATATACTTCTGGCTTTAGTTTCTAAGCTCAGTCCAGCATCCATTTGTTACTGTGCAGCGAATCTGTGTATGATACTAACTAGACGTGGCAGCTCTTTTCTAAAATAGACTGTTCCAATCTGTCACTTTATTCTTTGGCACCAGGGATTTTCATTTTCCTGAGATGAACTCCACTGCTGGCCATCCAACCTGATGGAGTGGAAGAATTGCAGAACAAACTGCTGCCCTCAGCCAATTCACCTGAACAGAGCAATGTGTGAGACCTACCTCGTCCTGTGAATGTCCTGTCATTCGCCGCAGCTGAACAAATATTTTCAAGATGTCAAGTGAGCCAATGGGAAGAATTACCTGAAAAAGCCCAGACACTTTATGCAAACACCTGCACTGTTCTTAGTCATACAAGTTTGCTGGAACTTGCCTCCCATCTTCTTTCCTGTTAAGCAATTCTTTCAAGCTGCGCTGAATCATTTCCTAACTCCATGTCACATCAAGAGCCTGAAAAGGTATCTTTGGTTTCTCAGAATCAGAATTCTGCTGTTTCCTGGTGAGCATCCCTGGTAGGTTTGTTTTATTAGGAAGTAATTGTAGAATTAATTAGCATTTAGTATCAAGGTTGACTTTCTTGTAAAATTACATAAAACTCTTGAGGCCTACCTATTGGTTACAGCTGCCATGATGCTTTTCTCCATCAAAAAATGCAGCTTGATCGTGAACATAGCACCACTAAGTGATGCCTTTGCTCACTATATGTATTGTTTGGTATCCTGCTTCTAGAAGAGCGTGCCACATAAAAAAGGAAAGAGAAGGTGAAGGAGAGGTGGAGCAAGAGGTTAAGGAATCCTTCAGAAGAACAAAGTGTTCAGGAGCAGTCTCTTGACCTTGCATGTACAAAACTCAAAGCTTGCCTACAGCCCCATAGCTGGGAACAAAAGCTCAAAGGTTTCAAGCACAAGTCAGGAGTAGAGTCAGAGCAGTCCTCTGGAGCCAGAGTCTCTGTAAAGCTGTGTCTGTGCCTCTCTAATGACTTTTTAATTTTTTTTTTCCTTACACAATGGTTATTGTCATGCATAGACAATTGGTCCTTGTCTTGCATGGATCCTGAGGGATTAGGATGGCAATGCGGGATGGGTATTCAGACCCTTTTGTTGCCTCTGTCCTCTTCTGCAGCATAATGTGAGATAATGCGACTCTGCAAAAAGAGCTGACTAGACTTTTTTTCTCCTTGCTCCACTTCCATGTTTTTAGTCACATAGATTAAACTTGGCAAGCTGACCGCCAGTATTTAATGCATGAATTAAGAAACAAGAAGTACTGAATATATTAATCTCTTAAGTGTTGTGACCTAGTTGCCATCTGCTTTCATTAATTATTGTTCTAATTGTCTGTCAGGGTAAAAGGTTAATTTTCCTTTATTAAAGGCAACATTTCATACTATCACTATATTTCTGCTCACTCATATGACTGATTAGTATGAAATGTAAACTGAGTATAAAATATGCAAGAAAGAACTTTTTAAGAGTAGAATATTACATATTAATTGCTCTTCTCATTGAGGGAGAAGTCTATTCACGTAATCAGTCCAAGTTAGTGCTGCGAAATACATGAAATCTAAGAAAAATCAAGAGAAGTCTGCTAAAATCATGTTTCTCACAGAAATATATGATTGTGGATATCAAGTGGCTCTGAGGGCATAATTTTTTTCAAGTTGCAGGGTTTGTCACCTCCTATCAAGTGCACTTACTCTTCTCTGAATATTTGTACAAATGGCTCAAACAGCATGGGAACTCTTACAGTAAACACTTATATGCCTCCTAGGGCAATAGTGAGTGCCTTAAAATTAGCAGGCAGAAGGCTAATGTTCAGCAGTAGTTCTGAGAGATGCTGGCTCTCAGTTAGATACTAAAATTGAAATCTTATTTCACAGCTTTGAATAGGAAAAAGCTGGGTTTGAACAAGAACTAGGTTTTTTGTTTTAACTGGCCAAATTAACTTCCTTGAAGCAAAAGGTGTTGTGAACTGTGCTTCAACGAGCTTGATTATACAGAGATTCTTCAGCCTGTTTTACTGAAGTAGAATTAATGGACATGTTTAATCGTCCTGTGAATTGGGATCATTATTTTAGTATAGTCATAACTACAAAGGAAAATGTTAATCACTGAGATTGGATTATGCAGTGACCTTTTAAATCCAAGGTGTTTACAGCTATTAGACTTGCTTCAAAGTAGGAGTCGGAAAGCACTTTCAGTAGTGGACCTTTTGGAAATAGTTTAAATGTTTCTGTCCAAAAAATAACAATCAAATTAAAGAAATGCTTCTTTCCAGTTACTGATTTTTTAAATCTTTGTATAATCCACACCATGAATACACATTGTGTTCTCCAGTGCCTCAGTGTCCTGAAAAAACAGCAGTTTTCAGCTTTTGTTTATAAACTTGTAAACTACTTTTCCTTTTTTTCTTGATTAAAAGGACTTGATGTTTTGGTTTGGTATTTACATTAAATCTGACAGTGGAAACAAGGAACCCAAGTTCTTTCAGGCAGCTCTTTCTCCCCAGCAGGACTGCAGCTGCTTATGAGTTGTAGTTCAGTGGCTGTGATGGTACTGGTCACCTGTATGGGATTTCTGTGGGGAAAGCACCTGCAAACAAAGAGGGTTTCCGTGGAGAGCAGTGGGTGAGGACCAGCAGCTGAGGAGTCCTTGCTCTGCTGCGGAGACTGAGTGAGGTCCCTGGGCAGTCAGTCATGCCTGGGCTGGTCCTGTCTGACTGCAGGTGCTTTAAGAGGTACCTGAGCTTGAGGTCACCAGAGAGAGCAGAATACATGAAGGTAAATGTAGCTGGGCTTCTGTACATTAGATGCAATGGAGCCAGACATGCACTTGTGATTTTTAGCTCCAAAATAGAAATAATAAAACTGCTGGTTTAGTTTCTAATCTCTTTGCAATGGTAACTGTGCTTTTGCTAGATATTTGGGCTCTGCACGGCACGTTGGGGCCTCCCATTCAGCTGAGGCTGCTAGGCTCTGTAAAATATAAATAGCTGTTACAAGCGCACATGCAATCTTTAGAGCTAGTTTTGTAGCTTTTAGTTGACCTGAGTGATTATCTAAGCTACAGCGAGAGCACTACCTGAGCTGTTCCAGTGCAGGGCTTAGACTCATCTTCTTAAAAGCCTCTTTATGAATCATAACTCTTTCTGTCCTTGAATAACTTAAGATTTGCAATGCTGTTAGACTTTAAGATTAACAGTCCAAACCTCTTAATGATGGTTGGTTTTGATGAACCTCTGAAGAAGTAGGTACCATTACTCATCCTCACTTGGACTATATCCCTAGGTCCATTTTGTAACATCCTGTAGCTCTTTTTCTTCATTGCCAACTCCTGACCTGGCTCTGTAAACAGGCAGGCTTCTGTTGTTGAATGTGAAATCTGGCAAACGAGTAAACCAAGTAGAGTATGTATTCAGAGATGACATTTCAAAGGTGAAGCCTTTGAGGATTAGACTCGGCTTGGATTTTTTTTTTTTCTAAAAGTGATTACATTAAAACATATTTCTCTGCAGTGGGCAACATTGTGCCATACTGGTAATTTAGTCACTTTTCTAACTACATTCGCTAATCAGGAATTATCTTAGCAAATGTTTTTGCTTGCAAGGATTTTTGCTCATCTCCTCTATTGCCAACATATCATCTGCACACAAAATCTACCTTAGCTTCACTGACAGTCCGTAAAGTTTCATTTTAAGGGACCAGCTATTAGTGTATCCATGTTGGTCTTCCACGTTGTCTTTATTCTCTTAGGACTTCTAGTCCTTCTCATAAACCCAGATCTTGGCTGAGTAGCAGAATTTCCTTATAGTGACCTCAGTCCTCCCTGCATGTGGCTTTGTTTTGGGTGGTTACATCTGGTTTGGGGATGAGGCTGCTATTGTTTCAGCTGTGCCATTACACAGAACAGCTTAGTTGCTCCTTGTAGCTGGATGGCAGCTACTGTTTATACTGAGTTTCAGGAGATTCAGGCCAGTCTATCACCCTGAAAGGCAACGGTTTCTACCTATTTTTATTTTTTGTCCCCTAACAAAAGCATAAGCTCTCATTAGTCTGTGGTATGATATATAACAAATCTTTCAAGTTAGTCTGAACTGGGTTAAAATTAAAATCATGAGTTTCATGGGATGAAATCAAAACAACAGAAGCTTGATGTTCTTTATTACAACAGGACTGGTCATTTTGAAAAATAAATTTGATCTTCCCTGTGTCATCCTGGCAACAATACCTGTAAATAGGTTAGTTCTACCTTGCTAACATCAAACCCCACTGTGTCTCAGATATGAAGTGCAGGACAAGAAAATGTCCTCTCATTGGAGAGCACATTTTGTTAGTCATGTTTTTCATCTGCATCCAGACAGGTTTTTCTCTATAATTCTCATTCAAGAGAAGGTGATGTTCTGGAGAAAGAATGTGTCCCTGCTCCTCCCTGAGCCAAAATAAGTCCTCAGCTCTTTAGACTATCCTCAGGAATTTCTTCTGGGCAGTTCAGTCATTTGGCCCTAGTAAGGCAAGTTCAGTAGGAGCCCTGAACCTTGGGTGAGTGTTTTTCTGGGAGACAGAGTCAATGGCATCTGAGGAATGGGATAGAGGGGGAAGTCCAGATGCTGATTTACATCACTCAGTGCCAAGATTAAAATAGGAGCTCTTCACAAGGCAGAACTTTTAGCTAAAGGCTTGGCAGTATCTGGAGAAGTCTTTTGTGCTATCTACATTAAGAGAAAAAGCACTTCAGACTTTGAACCTTGAAGCCAATTGTAAAGTCTTGAAAGAACAGAGCTGTGGTTGTATCCCTGACACTGCAGATCCTTTTTTCTGTGGACATCAGGCAATTAGGGGGACAGTGCTAGTCTCATTGTCCTGCTTCCTATTGCATACCTTGTATGTATTAACAGTACCATTTATTTTTAAAACTATTTTATACATGTAAAGCAGAGATCAACTTGAGTGCTTTTAGTTAAAGGGAAAATGGAGATTCTCAAGGAAGTGACATTTACTGCTGCTAGTAGATCTGCAGCCCTTTCCCTAGCAGCATAAAAATGGTTGGGAGCAGCAGGTATTATCTGGAAAGGTAGTGCAAAAAGTTACTGAGGAGATCTAGGCTCTGTAATATGACTAGAGACTTCTTTTGGTGGTGTAGCTGAAAATGGGATGAGCATCAGTGACCATATGCATATAGTTGTGGTATATGTCATGACCTTGTGATTAAGAACAGGTAAATCCATCTTTCAGTGTTAGAATCCATCTTTCAACTGCTCCTCATCACTGAGGAGTCAGTCCTAAAAACCTGTAATGGTAACTGTGCAAAGGCCACGTACTCAGGGGATGGTGGTGTCACTCCATTCAGCTCTACTGCAAGAACAAGGTACAGCTGAACAGTTCTGAATACTTACAATGGGTATGTGCTATTCTGGCTATGCAATGATTTAGGGATGAGTTTAGAAATGCTTAAATCAGGCCTGTGAGAATGCAAGTTTCCTCATCTGAAAAACCAAATTGCTTCATATTTTATTTTTTTCCTGAATATTTTCTCATCTTCCTTGCACACTTATTATTTAGTCTATAGAACTTAAAGGCTGGTCTGTTACTCCAGGCTGTGAATTTCCGTAACTCATTGTTAAAAGTGGATCTTTACAGTACCTGTTGTATACCTTGTCCCAAGTTGATTTTTCTTTATTAAAAAATGACTTTTAGCACCACTCTGGATTCATGTCTTCCCATAGCGCATGTTGTGACTGGAATTTCCTTTGTTATAAAGCATTTCACAGGTGTCATTGCTAAAAATTACAAGCATGTAGAGGTTTAGCCTTTCTTGTTGTCTTTGATTTTGCATTTCTTTTTCCTGAACAATTGCTTGTATAGACTTTCACATAATACTGAAACAGCAAAAAACCCCAACTCCAGCTGTGTCTTCAGTTTTGAATTCTGTACTATAGTGATTTCTAGCCTATGATCTTTGGATTCCTGAAGGTTAGCGGCCTACTGTCCATCTACCAGAAGATACAAACTTATTTGTGGTAGGTCCTCCTGGGAGGAGAGTGGACAAACCCTGACCTCTTCCTCTCGTGATCCACGATACAACCGAGGGCATGCTTGGGAGCTTCTGATTCCGAGTGTATCTTTTCCTTCCTTGCTCTGATGCTGAAGGGACTTTCTGAGTGTTGGAGGCTGACAGGTGCTGGCAGCAAATCTCAGGTCTTTAGTGATGAGCACACAGGGTCTAGGCAGATCTACTTGGTGTTCATCACCTTGGCACTGCCCTTCCTTGAGGCAGTGGTCATGCCAGTAGCCATACCCAGCCCTGCTTCGTCAGTGCTCCTCGAAGCTCAGGGCTTTTTCCCTTACGCTATTTGGACTGGCTGTAGTCTCTGCTGTTTGCTGTCTGTTTGAAGTCTTTCAGTGGCTTGCCTAGGGAGTGCAGTAAATATTACAACTGTGGCAGAAAGGAGGGAGTGAGAATCAAGCCATTAATTAAAGGCTGCCTAGTCTGCGTAACCCGATGGTTAAAGCGCAGTTGCCATGACAGCCCTGCCCCTGGATGCTCCAGCCTGAGTCACGCTCCTCCTGCTCCCCTTTGCTGTGCCCGGGTGCCCAGCTGCGCGCCCACGGAGAGGGTGACGCTGCTCTCCCTCCTACCCAGGCAGCGAGCAAAGGCTTCAGTGAGTCACAGCAGAGATCAGAGGGGAGGGAGAAGTATTAGTGCAGCCCCAGTGAGCTCCACTGGAAAACAAATGCGTGACTAGTAGATAAACCTTCACTGACAAGGTCGTGCATCAGGCTCTGTAAGGAGCTGCTACCGGAAACGTCAAAGGGACGTCTGTTTTTAACATTCTGTCGGGTGAATGGGAAAAAAGTATCGAATGTATCTGTGCCTCAGTTTCCACCTCTGTAGCGTGTTAAGGATGCATACAGTAGTCGCTGTTTAAGTGCTTTTAAATGTTTGTACCAAAACCTGCTTGGCAAAATGCAGCAAACTATGATTTATTAATGATTTGAAGATGGTCCAAAAATTGAAATGTCACCTGTACCAGTGAAAGGGGGAGTGCAATTGATAGCCACCCCTTCTAAAGCAGGCTTGTTTTCTAAGTGTGAAGTTGACATTGGAGGGGATGTTCTGAGGATCAGTGAGCTGAGGTAGCCATTAATACCCAGTGTAGAGAAATGTGGAAAGATGCGTTGCCCCAAAAGGTTTATGAGCTTTATGGATTCCTCAGCTTTGCAAAAATCTCAGCGCATTTATGGTGAGAGTCACACATTCAGCCAAATCCAGTCCTGCCTCCCTTCCCTCTTCAGTTAACCATAAGTAACTTGTTTGTCATCCTGTGACTTCTTTGTTACTGGAGGCAAACCTGCTGTACTCTCTGTCCCTGGCAAAGCAGCCACCAGTACTAACCTCCCCAAACCCCAGCAGGGGAGTGGGGAGGTGCACCATGCAGGGCACCCCACTAAATGCCAGCACTTGCTACAGAGCTCACTTTCTCATTCCTGCTGCTTGTAAAACTTGTTGAGGGTGATGTCATCATTTGCCTTTGCAGTAAGTTGATGTTAATTAATTAATAGCAGGTGACTAGCATTTCCAGCAGAGTGAACTTGCTGCTTGCTTGGGCTTTCCTTCACAGTGTAGGAATACTGTTCATGTCCTGTGCAGCAGATGAGAGGATTTCCAAATATAGCTCAGGCTGGCAGCAGTGTTTATTCTAAACTCCTACAAGGTAGATGCAGTCTGCTTAGGCACTATCAGCACACTGATCATTACTGCAGGTACAGGGCATGGTCTGAGTGAAAGCAGTTAAAAGGTGATCCCTAACTTGGATGGTGATGATGTTAAAATCTGGTTGTGCAGCACTAGATTCCTCAGAGCTGGGGTGATAGTTTTACTGTAGGTACCCTTTGTGGTATCTAAATTCTTTTGGGGTAAATTTCTCTTTAAGTTCAGAGCAGCTTTATTCAGGGGAGGAGATTCAAAGGGTCATCCAGAGGGCTGATTAGCTTGGCACTGCTTTAAACATTTTCAAGTAAATTAGTCTGCTGTGGTCTCCTTTGTTCCAAGCAGAGCGAATGATTGGGCTCAATATGAACATCCGGAAAAGGATCCAGAAGGTTGCTGCCAATGCTTTTTTAGTATCTCTGGCAGATCTTGTGTGCCAAACTGCTCCTATGTCCAGAGGTAAGCTTAATCACCAGCTCTGAGTTGCTATTCCTCCGCCCCAGCTGGGCTGACAGATACCTTAGGCTTTTCACTTCCTCTGTGTGTGTCGTACCTCATTCATTTTTGCTATTCCATCACTTATTCTCTGGAACACAGTTCTAGTGTTAACTTTTTTCTTCTGTTCTAAATGATGCAAGTATGTGGCCTGATTAAATTATAGGCTGGGTACTTGCATGCAATTTAAGGAGATCAGATACACAAGAGGCCAGACTAGGTGGACCAATAGTCCCTCTTACAGAAAAATGAGATCCAATAGGATCATTATTATAAAGCAACACGCAGTTTCAAAGCAGCAGGAGCTGACAGTACCTCATGGACAAAGCTGTGACCTGTACCACCAGGGTGATTAAGTACACAGGTGGCCTTTGCGATAGCTCATCTGACACTGATATGAGTGGCAGAGCTGGGCGGTACAAGACTGTGTGCATCAGTGGAGAAACAATAGGCAAAACCTTTTTCAAGTCTCCTCCTCAGTACCCAGATCTGCTCCTTGGATATTCTTGCAGTGATTCATTCTGACCCCAAGCTAGCAAGACAGCCCAGTGAGCCCTTCACAGGACCAGCAGGTACTTCAGCCAGTGTCTCTGGGGATTGCTGCTTTCCTCAGTAGTGGCTGTGTGCAGGTTTGAGTCCCAGCTGACTTCAGGGCATGCAGGATCATGCTCCTTCTCCTTGGAAACCGTGTGTTTTCCACTGTACAAATACTAAAAGTAACTTGTTCTGACTTGTTAATTTAATTATGGAGAGAGTTTGAAAGCTTCAGAAGAATGAAGGGAAATCATATTTTTAATTGGATTTTTTCACTGATACAAAAATTGAATAGGAAATAACTAGAAGATATTAAGTGCAGCTGTCTCATTTTAATGAAAAATGTATACCAAATGGAAGCAAATGCATTTTTATTTAAATGTCATCACGTATCTTTGTTTAAACCTTCAGTCTTTCTCATCATGGAAATGATCTTTCAAACTCCATGAATCTCTAATGCTGGAAGGAACTCCAGCTCTTGGCAGGTGGCATAACTGCTTATGTCCCTGCTGGCTGAGTTTGTCGCAGCTGCTGAGCACGTCTGCCCACTTATGACCATCAAACTTCCATTTCCCTTCTGTCAGGCATTCTGGTTTTTCTCCACAAATGCATATGAGATCAGTACTCTGCAAAAAAGCATGGTAAGGGGAGTAAATGTGAGGTAGCCAGGTCCAGCTTCATAAGGAGTGCTCTTGACCTTATTCCAGGCTCAGAAGAGATGCCATAAACTTCCCTGTGGTTCATTTAAGAAGAAGTCACAGTAGTTAACCTGGATCAGCCAGTGCATTTGGAGTGTAAAGGTAGGGAGAGCTTAACTGGAGCTTTAATCAGTTGCCCCAGAGCAATCAGTTCTGAAGACCAAAATTTAAAGGAGATTATTTTGAGCCGATATCCTTATTTTCTAGTGACTTTGACACATTTAATGACACTTCTCCCCCCACCCCAAGCAGCCTAAAAGCATGCAGGAAAAAAATACAGGAATGGGATAGAGTGACTGTGCCGCCTAGAGGGGCCAGGCAGCCGCGGGGGGCAGGCTGCGGGGGAAGCCCCGCGAACAGCTCCTGCCGATGTCTTCATTTTTTCTGTTCCTGAATGCAGAGTGAAGTGAACTGTTACAATGATAAGAAAACAGATTCGACCTCTAAGCAACCTAGTTAATGTGGATGATGAACACCAGTGTGTGCAGTGTGCCGACACTGCTGGAGTACAAACTAGCCGAGAATGCCAACACCCCAGTTCACAAGACACTTGTACACAGTGACCTCTTTCTCCACCATCATCATCTTAATGTTGATTTAGACAGATGATGAGTATATAAGCTTTTCATGGACAAGTGGCAGGATTTATGCAAGATTCTCTGGTTTGAGGAGGTCTTTATATGGAGCGTTCACAAACATAGATTGAGAATCCAGGCAGTTTTTAGGTGACCTGCGCCTGCGGTGACAGCTGGGAAACAAACAATTTGCAAGTATGAAATGTTGCTTCCAGATTCTTTCCGTATATTATCAATGCAGTCATTATCAGAAAAGTTTGAGACTGAAATAATACATGCAATTGCTCTATCCGACAGCCTTGTTTTCTCCTCCCTTGCTCATTGAATGAGTCTACCTAATGTCAGACTCAATATTGAGTCAGGCAGCTGGCTATAAGAAACAAACAGACCCTCATTAAGGGAGGCCCCTCATGCTGCTTTTGTTTGTGCTCATCTGCTTTACTGGAATGGACAAGAAAAGCATGAATATTTAAAGCACTTTGCTGTGGCTGGGAACCAGCTGAACACAGTTCTGCTCTTTTTTTTCCCCCCTCCTCCCCTTCCTCAAAAAGGAAGCCTCAAATGCCATTGCCCATTGTGACATTTGCTATAGCTGAAACAGATTAGAATGACAGAGATTACTTGGTGGTTGTTGGTTTTAATGTGCAAATGCTGTGCTCTATTAAAATAGCTAAAAAGTTGCTTTGAGAGCTGCGTGGTTTAGTGGTTGCTGTCCAACATCCTCACACCCAGCAGAGTGCTCACCCTGTGGTTTCTCTCTCCAGCAGTCAGTGCTCTCCACGAGCTGCATTTGGGTGCCAGCCTTCTGCAGGTTTGGCAGCAGCTTGACATTGGGCACAGAGCGCAGAGCTCCTGGCTGTGGCTAAAGAAACACACAAACAGACAGATGAGTTACTGCAATATTACTGCAGAAGATTTAGTCAGCTTGCACCTCTTTCTTTGATGTTGTATTAAAACTTCCTAGAGTCTCTGTATCAGTCAGAATTGAGAAGGTTTTACTTTTGGCTAGATGCATCAAAAGAACACAAGCGAGGGACTTTCTGCATGGCAGCAGCAGGAGATGGATGGCCAGTGGTGAATGCAGCTTGCTGCAGTTCAGACTGTTGCCCTATATCACATTCACAGGGAGACTGACCTGGCATTCCTTGTAGAAAATGAAGCACCCGGGCTTTGCACTGCTGTTGCTCAGGCTTGAAAGAGGAGTGAACAGATTGGGATAGGAAAGATATGAAGATGCATGCTCACAGACTGTAAGAATAGATCGATCCTCTTCTTGTAAATGAGTTACTTTTCAACTGTTTGTACACAACATTTTCATTCTGAAAAAGAAATGGGTGCACAGGGAAAAGCTGATTCCAAAAATAAAGGTTCAGAGTGAGAAGGTGGGACACAGTATCTGTGTTCCTTGGCATATATTGCATTCAGTGTCAAAATCGCGAGGGACTTCGACACAACCCCTGTAATGGGATCCAGGACTAAAACCAGTCTTTTTGCAAAAGCTAGTTAGTATGCAGAAATAAAGCCCTGTCTTGGACATAGGAAATGGAGTGTATGACCTCATGAGCTTCTTTGCAGTTGCATTCTCGGATTCCCTTATGGCTGAGGATCTGGGAATTGTGCTGCATAGTTCCCATGAGCACTCCCTCTGATGTTAGGCTCTGCAAATCCCAGCAGAACCATGTACTGGAACACAGATACCTCCTCTTCTTTCACTGAGATTTCCTCATTTTCTTTAAGAGTCTCATCCATTTTTTGGCATGCAGGAGGGGAAAAGTAGACAGATACTGTGAGATTTTGGAGTTAAAGTATTAACATAAGTAAAGGCAGTCTTTAAACGGGTAGGGAAGATGTTTTGTTTCTCTGTGGTTAAACCGAACTTCCCTGGGATTGCAGAGAGCACATTGTCGGGTGATGGTCTGAGATTTCTTTTTTAACTGTCCTTATGCATGTGTCGTTATGTGTATTTTGCAGGGTGTTTTAACTTACAGCATGGGTTCTAAGGGTCAGCTTAACCGTTTCATTAACTCAGTCTATGCCTTTAGGCACTCTACAATGCGCTTGATTCCCTTGAAGCTTAGAGCTGTGTATACGCTGGAAGAAATCAGTATATGTTCTCGGCGTCAAATTCTAATGGGCACCATATGAAAAACTGCTGAGACACTGTGTGGAGGAAAGAGGGCAGGAAATAAGTGTGTCTCTACTGATGCTCACAGAAAGCCCGTTCTGCAGGCTTTCTGAGTAGAAGCTAGCTGAGAAGGGATAATTTGATACAGTGCTTCTGCTGTGTTTTAGATGCAAGATCCTGATCAGACAATAGTGATTTTATGCATACAACCACACACAGTCGAATTGGATTCTAAATTTTGCAAAACAGTGAAATTTCTATCTTCCCTGAGTTAGTGATGAAGGAAACGTGTAATCTAGTCTTTGCAGCTCCAATGGCAGCAGCCTTTTATAAATTGCACTCATTTTTTACTTCAAAAAAGAACAGCAGCCTGCAGAGATTTATTATTGCTTTGTCACATAATTTCAGAGCTGTGAAAATAGAAACCAGAGCTAAAGAAAAATATTAGGCATTGTAGAATAAGGGCCCTGCTTTTCAGTTGTCTTTGTTTTCCACTATGTACTTATTTTTAGAGCAATGGCATATATGAAAAAAAAAAAATGCCAGTAATACAATCCAGTGTTGGGATATAGGGCATAATTTTCAAAAGCATGTAAGTTCCCAAAATGGGGCTGGGCACCTGGGCCAGATTCTTATGGTATGTAGCTGTCTAAGGACAGGAACCAGTATTTTATGTATCTAAACTTACATTGCAGCTCGTGAGAGCTGGTACCTAGTCATTCCTGAAAATACGATGGGTTTTCATGTGCAGCTTTAGATGTCTAGATGCATCAAGAAATCTGATCCAAAGTATCTCAGATAGGGACACATTCTGAAAATGGGAGGTTTTCATTTCCCATTTATTTCCTTTAGAGAAAAGTGCATCTCTTGCTACATCTTCCTCTGAGAAGCTCAGAGTTGCACAAGTGTTCACTGATTTGGGAGGCAGGAAAGTGTTAGGCTGATGTTAGAGTGTGCAAACTGAGGCACAGACAGATATGACAAACTTGCTTTAAAATGGGAGGTCTCTTAAACCTGGGAGCAGAATCCAGGTTTCTCTGTTCCCAATTCTGGTTCTGAGCACTCAACCATCATTCACAAAGCTTCAGCCCAGTGCATGTAATGTGGGGGGAACAGAAGGTGAAACCTGGCAGATAATCCAGACAAGTGAAAGCTGCTTAATCTGATCTCAGAGCACCAAGGGTGGCTTGATTCACGGCACAAAACCACGAGGAATTGCAGAAGCCAAATCCTTTATGAAGATTTATTTAGAAAAACCACAATGCCGGGGAGTCACTGTTACATAGCATGGTAATTCCCTTCCTTTTGAGTAATATGCACCACACTGTGCGCATGCAATTACTTTTGTTCCAGAGATAACATCTTCATCTAGAGTTATACATGTACACATATGGTCCTTAGTGCACGCTACAATTCACATATATGTTAGGACACACACAAAGTTGAGCTTTTCCATGAAAAAAAACTGTATAAAAATACAAACCAAATTGAGGCTGTCAACACGAGAAGCAATGTGCAAAAATAGACAAAGTTACTCCTGAATGTTTGCTTAAGAAAAAAGGACTCTTCTGTCCCTGTTCCCCATTCAGCATTGAGTATGCCAGATGTTGCTTGAAAGTAGAATTTAAAATAACTAGTCACACCCTGACTCCCTTTGTGTTAGTTGCAGATTTTTAACCAGCTAAGTAATCCTATATTAATATGAAAATCTGCCTCCAAGCATCACCATCGTAGGCTTTTGTTACATTGAACAGATCTTTGTATTGTTGCAATGTTTGATTTGTGATGGTCAAGGCTAGGTGACAACCAAGCCCTCGTGTGGAGCACACAGAAGAGGCAGGACAGAGATGTCCCGGGTCACCGAGCCCCCTGGCAGGGGCTGACAGCAGCTGCCTGGAGAAAATGGCCTGGGATTAGGAGCTGGAAGGAGCCAGACCTCCCAGGTCCCCGCCATGGAGTGCACAACTCCAGGCACTGTCTGCTAGTGCATGGTGGTGCTGGTGTTTGAGATGATACTCTCAAGGGCCTGAGGAATCCTCCCTTCAGAAACACGCCTGTGCAAAGAGCACGGCAGATGAAGGGACGGTGAGCCCACAGGGCCTTCCCCAGCCAGGTACCTTGGTCCATGATGCAAACTGTAGCTGACACAGATGGAGCCACCTGACTATAAAGCCACTTGTGTGGCTCTGAGCAAAGCTATTTAGGCTAACATGCTGCAGACATCATGAAGCAGCCAGACCAATCCATCCTTGTAAAACTGCTGCATGCAAATACCAACACTTTAAATGGCAATTAAGACTAAAAATGGATTGCACTTATTTCCCTTAAACACATATACGCACCACCCTTTAACAAAAAAAAAGTAACCAATAAAAAAAAAATCTTCCAAATGCATTAAAAAAAAAAAAAAGATTGATAGTTGGGATTCTCTTGGGTTGGATCAAAGGAAAAGAAGAATAAAATAGGGGCAGTGTGATTCTAGTTACTGAAGTTTGTCAGCAACCACATCTTTTGGTTTTGGGGATAAGAATTCTTCCTACCCATTAGACCTGATGCTGCAAAGTCCAGTATCCCCCTGGTAATCCGCATGTTTTTTAAGGACTGCTTATTAAAACCCCCTTTTTTTTTTTTTAATGGGATATCAAAAGTTTTTCACAGCAAATCCTGCATGGATCCAGGGAAAACCTTGGCAAGAGTCCCCTGTGTGTTATGTTTTTCACTTGCAAAGCAAAGGTTTTGGCCTTATTCTGAGGAAGGGAAAGAGAGGTGGAAATTGTAAAGACTGGGAGCTCTCTAGGGAAGTAAACTGTGGATACTGCACTCAGCAGACCGCGTTAGCAACTATTTTAAGTGGGATTTAAGTGTACGTTATTCAGTTTGGACCCCAGTATGAAGACCAGTATCCAACAGGAAGAGTTTTGCCTTGGACCTACTCATTTCCATTATAAAAGGCACGGAGGGAGGGTTCATCCTGTTAGCTTGCACTCCAGCTCTGGTCACAAAAACATCACTCAAGGAAGTACGTCAGACATGTACCGACTGCTCCTGGGGCTCCTCTGGTTTCTAATCCCTGGATGCTCTGCTGCACAGTGGCTCACAGCTCTCTCCCCAGGTCAGGAGCACGCCGTAGTGACCGTGACTTCCAGCATTGTCCTGCCACCCAGGTGAAGGGAGCGGTGCTTCATCCCTGTTGTCCTGAAGGAGCTCTCGGAAGAGAAGCTACTGTTCCCTGGGTAGCAGCGCTAGCCCCGGGTGCCTTTCTGCAGCTTTTTTTGAAAGCATTGGTATGTGTGACGCACCTAACCAGAGCCTGCCTTAGCTCTTACAGCATGTCTATGTGTAACCAAAATGAACCTCTGGCTGTTAGTCAGAGACAACTGTTGGCAGTGATGAAACAGTGGTATAGAATAGTTTTAGACTGTAAAATACACAAAATGAAACATCAGACTGAATTATTACTAAAGCTTTGATGCTGTTCAGCATTGGGGTTAGCTGCTGCTTCACAGGTGTTTTCCACTGGGTTAAGATTATGTACGGCATCTGAGTTAAGGCCCTGATTTAGCAAAGCATTTGTGCATATGCTTAAATCTGCCCTTATTCAGCTAAGCGCTGACGCTAATACCTAACTGCCTTGTGATACGCAGACAAACCTGTACTGGAGCCTATAAATGTAAATTATGCAATGGGTACAACTACTCTCTTAATGTTTTTTCCTGGTAGCACAGCTGCTCTCCTGGATTAACTATTTCATAAGTCTTCATCTAAAAGGTCCTGAGAACAGTTCAATAATACTAACAAATGTACGTAAATACCAGAACTAAAAAAAGTCAAAACACATGGCTCAAAGCAAAACAAATATTGCTCAGAATAGTTGTTTAGATTAAGATTAATAGCTGCAAACTGTGCATTCTAGTAGCAAATAAAAACCTGTCGGCCTAGGAAAAAACCCAAAACATTCGAAGTCTATGGGATTGGCAGCACTAGTATTACTTTACAATGTGGAGTAAGGATAACAAATATCAGTGTAACATTGCAAAATGATCCACCTAACCTAAGCTTATGTAAACAAGTAGGCTTTTACAATGTTTATACGTCGAGGTGTGATCCTGCACTTGGACCTGGATGGGCAGAGACCCGAGAAGGTAGAAGGGTGCTGTTCCAGCGCAGTTCCAGCTGCAGGAGAGAGGCTCAGGGGTGTGATTCTGCAAACCTGTGCTGGCATTACTAGTTCTACACCTGGGAGCATCCCGCTGCAGGATTCAGTTCGGCAGGACTATACATATATAAGTAAGGATTATTCACAAACATAAGGCATTGCAGAACTTGGCCCTAAAATTTCTATTTTCAGCAGAGAATTCCGTTATCCATACACAAGGTCATATTTTAACATCTCAAAAACTGTCTAAAATAAGGGTCGGTGTCACTATGTTATGCTCAGTAACACAGTTAAGATTCTGTGTATTGGCTTCAGATACTGCAAAACATTTTTTGCATTAAAATCAAACCAACTATGAATCTTTCTCATAAAAATTAAATTAACTGTGAAAGTTAAAAATGAACAGGCTGCATTTTCAAGATTAAAAGGAGACATTAACAGAAATTAGCAACTCCCATAGTAATGGTTTTCCAGTGTCTTCCCTTCTGACCAGTGAACACTCTGAGATTGCAGTTGTTGGCAGCCTCCAATCTTGACTTGCATCCTCTATGGCACGGCTACTGCCGCTCTCCTTCCACCCGCTTTTTACGAACTGGACCGATAAAACAAGAAAAGAGCAGTCAGTATTGCTTTCCTGAGAACCTAAGGACTTTTCTCACTGACGCACTCCCTTCTCAGTAACATGAATAAGAAGGAAAGAGCTTCTAAAAAATACTCGGCAGGTGTACATCCATATATGCCATAATTAACAGATCTTAATGCTCAACAAAACAATTGTATCTAAACTGTACTTTTCTGTATCACAGACTGTAGAATTTCACCAAATGTTCATATCAATACATTTTCTATAAAAATCAGATTCTGAGCTGCTAAAGGTTTTAGATGATGGAGAATTCACCACTTCCAGTGCCTCCTTCCAATGGCTCAGTTTAGATTTTTGTTACAGTTTTATTGTTCGTTTAAAAGCCACGGTGTTCCAACTAAGTTGATGCTGGTCTGCTCTAGTCCGCATGGCAGTGCTCTGGATTATTTAAGCATTAGGCATCAAAAACTAGTAACTTTTCTAATTGCACAAGTGTCTACTATTGGTAAGCAACAATCATACCCTCTTAGAAAATGATCTGAAGTACTCCTAAGTACTGATATCAGTGAGTACTGGCAACAAGGAAAACATCATATTGGACCTTTCAGTATCTGTTTAAACATCATACGCTCTGAGCATATCAACCATCAGGTAGTACGTCAATTAATTCTGGATTCTCACTAGAAACAAAATAGGTTGAAGCTGCCATTTAGCAAAGCAGAGAGGGAGCTTTGTGTTACGGGCAGGATTATTCTGACAAGCAGTTCCATGTGAATTTTTACAGCACTTAGGATGCACTGCAGCTGGTACAGAGCAAGTCTAGTTGGGCAGCATTTGCTACTCCATACCATAATAAAAATGTACTGAGTCTTCTCTGACTTTGCCAGATAAGATTAGTGAGGTTCTCCTGTTCATGTGATACAAAATCCGGTGTTACATCAAACTGTCATGTCCTGTTTCTGATACCGAACTACTGAAGTACAGAACAAAAGCAGTAAAACTGGATGAATGAATGCTTTTCACTACAGAAAGTCAAAAACAACAATATATTACTACAAACATTGTTACTTTACTATCAGGACGTTTATTTCATAGTGCTTTCTTGGCAAACAGACTGCATTATTCCAAAGCCTACAGAGTAGCATCAGTCATTTGTGTCTGCTTTCAGTGTTTTGTTGCTTCACATTTTTTTAATTGAATTTTTCAGGTATTCTGCCGCACTAAATCTTGAACAAAACAATACAATACAAAACCAGGAAAATGAAGATTAGGTCCAGGATATATGTCTAATGGCAATTGGTTAAATAGTAGGGGAAAAAAGTCTTTCTCTCTTTGTTGGTGGATGTTTTAAATACCATTCTGGACACTAATACTTTCAAGAACAATAGTATGTCATGGGAATACTTAAGTACTGCTAAAAATTAAAACTGAAAAAAAAATTAAAAGTATGCATGAAAGGAGTACGTTCTGGCTCAACTTTTATCTTAGTTCTCACAGGGAGAAACCCAAACTGAAGCCAGAAAAGGCGTCATGGTTTGACACCCCACTTTGTTATTAATAAATTCTACTTCACAGAGTTTCTTTTTATTTTTTTTATTCTTACTGTAAACTACTCCTGCCTAGTCATCTCCTCCCTATTCTGTGTATTGAGCACACAGGGTAGAGCATGTCACACTCAGGTAAAACTTGCAAAGCTTTATTGTCTTTGCCTGTTCTTGGTGATGCAAGCAGGAAAGTATTTTTTTGTTCCCTTGGTTGGGCAGTCTTGGTCTGTCATGGGCAGGGCAAAGAAGTGAGGACTTTTGTGTTCACTGAACAAACAGGATGGATTTGGCCCTCTAATTACTGGTCACAACAGAATCAATCATAGAATCATTAAGGTTGGAAAAGACCTCTGAGATCATCTAGTCCAACTGTCAACCCAACAGCACCATGACTACTAAACCATGTCTCGAAGTAACAGCTGACAGGGCAGCTGGAAATCCAGGGTGCTCCATGGAAAAGTCTGAAGTAACTCCCCTTCCCAGAACACGTGGGAGAAGAATAATAGCGGCTCCTAATCACAGTAAGATCTTTGTTGTTGTCTACTCTAGAATCCATGGAGCTATGCATCACCCCTCACATATAGCAGACTGAATGTTGTAGAGTTAAAATTCAATCTTTTGTACAGACAGGAAGAGTTGTATCTAGGCAGGTCAGGGCTTGGCTCACATAGATAAATGATGAGTAGATTTAGTAGCATCTTACCCAGATCATTGTTTTTAGTGATAGCTGCTGCTACCCTGGTTCTTGGACCTTGCTTTGTGAACTGGTATCCAAACTTGAGAATCTTGGAGTTCTCCTCCAGCATCTTGGCAATCTCCATCTCTACAGCTGTTCCCAGCTGTTGTCTCTGTTGGTCATATGGTGAAAAATCCCCGTAAGAAAAGAAAATATTTGTGTTTTTATGAGAGAGAAATAAGTGGTTATATTTCAGTCCTGTGCTGCAAATTACAAAGAGAATCCTGTCCCTAGAGATTTTGCTCTGGGTTTTGTATTTGGCTTTGACCAATTTTATTTAGAAGTTTTTTACTGTTTGATTGCATGAGCAATGAGACAGGAGCTGCAGAATGACTCAGCCACAGAGGCTGCCTTGACTTTGCCAGAGCCCTCTACGAGAACCTTCTGGGAATCCATATAGAAGAGAAACAAAAGTGGACTCACTCAATGCTCTCTCTTTACCTGGTTGTCAATTTTAATCTCTGTCAGGGAATCATTCTCTTTCAGTGCATCAATTAGTGCCAAAATACCCGTCCCAGTGATGAAGTTGGATTCTACATTCAGACTCTTCAGTGTTTTGTTCACTTTCAACATATCTGCAAATGCCTGAAGGGTCAAAAAGAGGGAATATGAGATAACGTCTTGAGAGTTTCCAGGAATGACAGAGAATCTGCAAAACATGGCTTAGTACCGACAAAGAAATAAAACACAAATAGGCTTAGAAGAACATAGAGGTAGATCAGAAGAGATTACACTTCTACTTTGCATAATCACAGGGAAGTTCTTCAAGGGAAAACGAAGAATGCATCCTAAAGCAGACATAGACCTACTTAAAAAATATTGTGATTTGTTTTTTCCAAACAGTGTTTAAACTTACAATTGCTACAGGGTCATTGCTTCGAGTAGCTGCGAGGCTGAACGTCTTCACATGCGTGTTGCTTTCCAAAGCTTTTGCAAATTCTTTCAGTGTTGGAATAGGAATATTCTGCATTAAGAAGATAAATCCAGTAATTAGGAAAGCCAGTCACATCGCTAGACACTGATTTTAATTATTATCAAACTGATTGATTAATAGCCACAGTCTACACAATTGAAGCGTCCCTGATGCTTTTAAGAGTATCTCAGAATGGACAAAGCATCCTCTGCTTATAGTGGCCTTCAGAAACCTGTGGAGGCCCGTGCTAGGATGCAACGTCAGCACTGCCTTTAATTGGGTCAGGTCAATGCAAGCATGTGACTGATCACTGAGCCACTTTCCTATTTTGCTGCTGGTTTTTCAGTCTCTGTGTGCCAGCTCCTCCTTCATTTGCATGTGTGGGCTAATTGAATTTGGCTGGTGATGATTATACAGTGCCCATGAGAGATCTTGCTTTACAACCTGCTAAAGAAAGGCAGCCAGAGGAAGTCACCCCTTGGGCTTTTAACTGGCATCTAATACAATATCAGGCATTGACGACCTTGGAGCCTCTACAACAGTTCCCTCCACACCCCTTTCCTGTGTGTCCCGCTTTCCCTGAACAGTAGAGAGACAGATTTTAAGAGAAAAGGCAAGGGCTTTGGAAACATTTGCATAAACCCTCTTATGATGACATAAATGAAACCACAGCATCTACCTTTATGTTGTTGAGATTAATTTCTATGAGACTAGGATCATTTGCTTTTATCCTTTGTAAACTTGCTTCCACATTGGTTGGATTAGGTGGCTCCTCAAAGATGGGCTTGACCTTTTCACCTTTCACCACATCTGCAACACAAGATCTCATGAAACGTTCATGTGAGGAACAGGCATTATCTCAGTAACAGTCTGTCTTTTCCATTCCCATTTAGGTTTGTACTGTAGCATTCAAGAAAGGGTTTATATGAACCACAAAACTTGGAAATAGGAGAATTAGCCCCATTATACCTGCCATGCCCTTTGCACCTTCTGTGCACCCAGAAACATGTCACTGGAGGCTGCAGTCATAGCGGCTGGGCAGTATCCTCATGGGCAAATTCCTCCTTCCTGCACAGAAGTCCCAGTACAATTAATTTGAGCCAAAGCAGCTTTAAGGACTATTGTATAGGGCTACTGCAAGGACTGCTTTGTTCTTTGTCTAACATCTGTAAAGGAAGGTCTGCTCAGAACTTGCTCATTACATTAGTGAGAAAAGGTCCCTCCACCTATGTATAGACTTTGTGAACATAAAGGAGCATGCTCAGCGGCCCCTCAAGTTTCCTTCTTTAGGCTGATACTATCAGCCTTACTATAAATTCAGTTAGGTCTTGTAAAATTGCAACATCTGCACTTTCTAAATAATAAAGCTATCAAAGCATGAAAAGCAAGTCCGTCTGCCAGCACCAAGATTTATGAAGTCTTTGAGTATTCGTGCTCCAAAGAGACAAAATTTTTAATGCTGGCAGCTATGAGCTATAAATATTCTTAGAGATGCATAAAAATCATAGCTTAGAACACAATTAGTATTTCTAATTCCCATGCACATAGTTGTGGAGATTAATTTATAAGCCCTGACCACCCAAGCCACTAGATGTAAGAAAGGAATAAGTTACTGACCACAAGTATGTTTAAACCCTTTTATTTTACGTTGCAGATGGTAAGTTATTTTGACGGCTTGTGCTCAAGTCTCAATGTACTACACATTTCTGCTCGGTGCAATGGGTGAAGTTCATGCCATATCACGGACCAAAAGAAAACTATTTTTTAGAACTCATACTCTTAGTAGAGATGAAGACATACATAAACCTTGAGCTGGTTTTCACTCTTCTCCCATTTACCCTGAATATTTTTTTTTTTTTTACTAATTCCCTGAGAGACTTCACATATGCCTGAATAACACTCCAGCCTTCCTAGGGAGTAGGAAATTGAAAACTACTGGTAAAACACATAACAAGAATTCACCCTACCTTGAAGGCAAGGATGGAAAGTAAACAAGAAACAACAAAGCTTTTTTTGTGCTTGTGGCAACACCCTGCCAAGCTGGGAGCTAGGGAAAGACTTGCACCCTGTCCTCAGGTTAGACATCACAGCATACTCAGTCTAGACTTAGCAGTATTTTTCACTTTCTACTTCTTGTTGCTTCCCATGAGTTTTGTCTTGTTTCTTTAATAATGGCGCTGTTTTGTGACATTAATGGGCAACTTTTGAGATGTTTCTGTCTTTTACTGAAGCGTTTCACTTGGCTAAGGAAAGGTATTGCTTTTGGACCAAAGAATAAAGTGGTGTGACGGTGATTTTCTGTTTCTTAAGTTTGCGATTGGAGCACAGTTCAGCTGACTCACATAGCTGACATTTTGACTCAGTACAACAAAAATAATCTGAAATCTATGTGGATTAGCAATGCATGCAGTTGCCTGTTATGAGATAGATGGCAGTTTGCACAGGGCCCCACTGGGGAGGCTTGCAGAACAGTCTTAATCCTGAGAAAAATGAAGTGACACAGTGGCCTGTCTACTTTCCCACCTCTCCTTTAGTAAAGGAGGATGGAAATGAAAGTCCTTGGTAAAGATAGCTGCTGTTCTCTTGGCCTTACAAGAAAAAAACATTTTTTGAGTACTGCTTCCCTAAAAAAGAGCATTCTACAATTCTGTCTTAAAAAGCAAAGTTTAGCCCATTTGATATCACAGAGCTTGGAGATGATGAGCTCTGGATCGAAGCTTGGCAGCTCTCAAGAAAAACTTGGAATTCAGACATACCCATTTCTCCCCCCATCCAGCCTCCTGTTGGTTGTCGAGCTAAGATCTGATTCACCAAAGGTCTGTTTATTTAGTGCAAACATTTCTGGATTTGTTTTTAGTAACTATAGCTGTTTCTGCTGGGGGGTTTCCTGAACAATTAATTACACTTCCCATGTACCTAAGGAGCCACATAACAGCCAACATTTAAACATGCTGCTGCAGGACTAACATGGAGGTAGTAGATCGGACAGAGTAGCCAGGGCAGGAGCACATCCATGCAGTCTTTGCCTCCCTGCGAATGCAGCTTGACGTGACTCTGGTCAGAGATGTGGCTCTGCCAGGGATTCTGCCACATTCAAGCCCCGTGATTACGAGTCATTCTTCAGTTGTGTAAATGTAGGTACTTGAGGCATGATGGCCTGACCTGGGATGAGGTCACCTCTTAGCTACAGCTCTCCATGTTTTCTGTCTGCTGCCTACACTGAAGTGGAGTAAAAATGTATATGTCTTGGCTTCTTAATACTCCTATCCTTTCAACCACCTCTGCAGAGCCAGATATTGCTCTCTAGGAAAACAGAGCTCCTTAGGAATGACCTATTTGCATAGTACACTGTTGTCATCATAGACAATGAATATTAAGATTATATTTACTTTAAAGAGCTCCCCCTCATGATTAATTTGATCAGTCAAGATAAGGCCCAGTTACATTACACTAAATTAGATTAATACACCCAACCTATAGGGTACAAGTTCCTAAAGATGACATACAGCCCACAAGAGAAATCTGCTTGCTTACTTCTCAGGGTTCCTTTTCCATCTTTACTGCGGGCTCCTCCTTCATCAAATTTTGGGTTGTTGACCATGTTGTGCACTCCAAGAACAGCTAAAAAGTGTAAATACCAGCAACAGGATACAATGTTAATAGCAGGAACAAAGACTGCAGAAAAATATCTCCTACAAATTCTAGTTTAGTTCCCCAGACAGAAAATCCTTTGTAAAATGTTAACTTTCTGAGTCCTGCTTGCTTGCGGGGCAAGTCTTTAGGAGTCTAAACACTGGAGATACAGACATTTTTAATACAAGTTTTTGAACAACTGAATCAATGTAGTATGCATATCACAGAAATGCCAGCTGGAAGAAACCGCTGCGGGTCATCTTGTCCAGCCTCCCCCTCAAGCAGGAGTGTTGCCAACATTAACCAGGTCAGCCGTGGCTTTGTCTAGCTGAATCCTGAGAACATCCAGGGATGGAAATCCCACAATCTCTTTGGGTAACTTGTTTCAGTGCTACACTCCTCATCATTTTTTTTCCCTAATATACAACCTGAACCTCTTATTGCTCTTTGTTGTATTGTTTGGTGTATCCAGGAAGAATTTGACAATAACATGTGGTTAGCTTAATAAATTGGCATTCACGCTGGGGTTTCTTACAGAAGCACATGGATGCTAATGTGCTTGGAAAAAAAAAAATTCCAGGACCTTAAAATAAATAGTGAGCATATAAACTATTATGAGAGACATGGTGAGAGAAACCAAAACTCCACAAAAGAAGCTGCAAAGTTATCTTTTATGCAAATTAACTTTCATAGTGTCAGAGAATAAATTGTGCTGTGTTTGCTGATACTTCTCCCACAAATTATCTAATTGGTCCTTATTTTATAGGATCATGCATTAATTACAAGTTATTAACTTGATGTAGATTTTTACTGTTATCATCAGCTTTTTCTTATGGAAAATATTCTGTTCTGTAAGCAAATGACTCTTTAGTTGCTGTTACAGACTGGGCAGTAGGTGTGCTACTTTTTTTTTTTTTTTT
>VZTL01061305.1:41809-54859 GCA_013400535.1 Scopus umbretta
AGGACTGCTGATAAATGATGGAGAGTGGCTTGGCAAGCTCCTCCGCCAACTCCCTCAGCACTCTCGGGTGGATCCCATCCGGCCCCATAGACTTCTTCACTGCCCTTCCTGCCTTCCCCATCCACTGTGTCTCCTGGTTTTGCACATCTTTGAATCCTGACCCTTCCCACCATCTCCTTTCCCTCTGCCCTCTCTTTCTTACCACTGGTCTCTTCTACAGCTCCTTTCCCCAGAGCTAGCACATCTAGTCCTTCATCCCGAACATATTCAGCTCCTCAAAAACCAATCCCTCTAGCTCTCTCCACCAGCCTCTCTGCTGTCTTTTTATTCTTTTTTCTCCTTTACAGTGCCCTTCCAAAGTGAGCGGAAAATTGTCAGAGCAGGAGAGGGTCTCCCTGCCCTGGTGACAGTGGCCTCTCAGACGAGCAGTTTCAAAGAGCATCCCACACAGCCCATGCACCCTCCAGCCGGCCATGCCAGGTCTCTCCGGGCACCGCTATGCCGTCACACGTGCTGTCTGCACAGGCAGGCAGAAGCTCTGAGGACATGACTAATACTCACTGCAGGGGGAATATTTGGAGAACACTGTAACAAACTGGATGTACAAGCAAGTACAATGTTTTGAAGATGCCAAATTCAAGTATATTTCCCTGGGGATTGTGAAGGATATACATTTCAAGTCCCTTCTTCAAAGCGTGGAGGCACTGCAGCTCATAAAAAAACAGCTGGAAAAATTTACTTTAGATGGCTAAAACAATGTGTTTTCTCCTAATCTTGTTCTTGGAAACAGCTGAGTCCTTTTTGCTGACACTTTCCAAAAATTCAGCCCGAGGCAGACTCTCAGCATGGGAAATTTCAGTGTGAACTGTCTGAGTTTGGCAGTCATGAGCAACTAAAACAGGGCCTTATAAAAGCAAGCAGTGAAAGGCACTGGCTAGAGACATTACTGTCAGCAACTGCAGCACTTTCAATGCTTTAAAAGACAAACATCAGTTCTAAATTTAAGCCTTGAAGAACAGGAAGAAGGTGGCAAAAATTTAAATCAACCCTTTCAGCGTTGGGGGTGAAAAGACTGCCTTTGTCAAGCCAAGGAAGATACTGTGTCTCTAAACTAAATGCTAACTTTTTTATATAGCGTCTCTTAGAGAAACTGGAATTAGAACTCATCAGCACCTACTTTGACCTTCTGAAAATGACTGTCGTTATTACCAGTGCTGCTTATTGATACTCTGCTTGGCACAGCACAACATGCAAGAGAGATGTTCTCTGCCAGAGCAACTGAAAACAGGGGTTTGGCCAAAAGTTCTCTGGATTAATCATCCTTATTTTCTTCCTTTTCCCTTTTATCAGTTGGCTAAAAATGTTAGCATTTAATCACATACAAGTGTGTTCCCCCTCCCTTTCCAGCCACAAATAATAATAGCCCAATCCACTGGAGTTTTTCCATGACTGATGAGAACTGGATTGGACCCAAAATGAAACGGTTTGGCAAGGAATGGAAGACCTTGTAGAAAACAGGGATAGTGGTGAAGGGTTGAAACAGCAAGCCTTACAGCAATTAAAACCGGCATGGCCGACTTTTCATATCTGATGAAATTTCACAACAACTGAACTTTTTTCAATTATGTTTCATTAGTATCATGTAGTTAAGAGAACCACTGCAGCAAAGCAGAAACAGAAATGTTGTTAATAGTTGATGTTTGTATTACAGTAGGACTCATCTTAACTGAGATCAGATGTACATACCACATTCCGTAAGAGAAACCATGCAGCATTGACAGTGCTCTTTACTATTTTGTGCCTGCGCTGCCCCTTACTTTCTCCACCTTTTCTTTTTATTCCTGGCCCTGTCATGAACTTGGAAATGATACAGAAAAGGCTTCACAGCGATCCAAGTGTGATAACCGGCTGTTCCGCCTATATGCATTAAATGCAGCGGGTCAGCCTAAGTAACTTCTGTAGTTCATCAGGTTCTATGTAAGGATTTCTAGAGTAGCTATCCTAAGTAGGAACTAATCCAAAAATACATAAAATAAACGCTCACACACTGCCAATCACTATGGCTACAATTATCAGCCCTAATTCCCTATACCTCCATTGCTCATTAATAACGAACCCTCTGTTTGTGGGCACGGCTGATGTTGCACAAAAGCTCCTGAAAGCCACCAGATCGTTTGCATACCACAACGGGAGCAAACACTCACCATGGGGACATTCAAACGAAGCACCCGCCCCTGGCTCGTGTTAGGGAGGATGTGGGGCAAAGCAGTCTGAAAAAATTGCTTGGTGGCCAGTCTGGTTGTGCGCCTGTCAGGCTGTGACCGTTCTGGCCCTGGTTCAGCAGAAAACCTGGGTTTTCATTGAAGTTTGAGAGCTATCCCATACAGGCTTATAGCCTTCTTTTTGTACAGCAATTAATGTAGTACGTTAACAAGCTGAAATATGGCAGAGGCCCAAAACCCTTAATGCATGCCATACGTTTGATTGTTTTTGCCAAACATTTCCAACCTCTCAAAACCACCATTACAATCAAAAACAAGGCAATTCCCTGCAGGACCAGCCCCCCCACCTTGAGCTCATATTTAACACTTCCTTTGTTTTAACCACTCTGAATATCCCCGCCAGCTCTGGAATTTGTTTTGGCTTGTTTTCTAGCACAATCAAAACCTGATGGTTGTGTTCAGCATATGGAGACCAACACAGGAAACTGAATTTTGTCCTTCAGCAGCTGTTTGGTATTGCTTTTTGGTCAAGAACTCTCCAATAAAACATCAACAGAAAAAAAGAGAGGCAGAGACACTAGATAAACAACAATGAAGTATCACAGACTATTCTGGAAGGAGGATATTTTAAATGCCACCTTCTTTTCAGCTCGTCACTGAATTTTTGAGCCAGTGTCAGCTTTGCATCATAAACATAGGAACTGGTAGAAATGTCACTTAACATCTGGTAGAAGCATCCCACTTCCTAAATTTGAAAACATAAATGCTTTCCCAGTGGCAGAAAAATATCAAAGTACAAAACAGTGACAAAAGCTTAAACAACACTTGACGTATTCTAATCCTACTGACTACACAAATATTCTCAGGAGGTGAATAGTGCCAAACGGTACATTGACATCAACGCCTCCCATTTCTAATTGCACACAACTGGATACCTTTTGGACCTGCCTCAGAACTCAACTTTTAACTAGCAGCTAAAAAGGTTATAATGTAGCCTTGGGGCTATTTAGAGTATGGGTACATTATAGCGTCGCTATAATAGAAACAAATCATTTAACAGGCATCTATATAATATAATAATACAAATATTTACCAATCTGTAAATATACCTTAGAGACCATCAACATGCAGAAGGTGAAGAACAAGCTTTCCTCAGAAAATATTCTTTAGTTTCTTTTGAGGACACATTTTAGAAATGCAGATTATTTATCCTGAACTAATTACTAAGCTTTGGAAGAATGCTAATTATTCTCTAATTAAAGTGACTTTAAACCTAGCATGTAGTATCATATCTTGGAAATGTCTTTGCAGGATTGCTTCATTTCCTTGTACAGAAAATATCTTAGTCTAAATGAAAATCACATCATTAATATTTTAATACAGTCATTCTGTTATTGTCTCTTCAGTTGAGTCTGTCAAAATAAGTAATGCTGCAGTTACAAGCACGGATTCCAAGATCCAAAGCCAGCCACGCATGGCCTTTATGTGACATTCATCATGTTTCACCAGATGCACCCAGTTAGCAGAATTACCATACAATTCATAGGAAGATTTCAGTACATTTGGCAGATGGAGATCTCAATCATATAATTTATAAGGCTCAGATTCTGCATGAAGTCTTTGCAGTGCAGAGCAAAGGGGAAGGAGAATGAGAAAAGGAGACAGAGAAGCCCGGTGCTTGAAGTCTGGTTGTCTTTCTGCAGGATGCCTACTGCCAAGTCGGGGGCAGAAGAGAGATGCAAGTACCAATATGGGATCAAGCTCAAAATAAACAGATTCTTTCTCAAAGCCAGTTCCCTTAAAGCAGCACAAAAATGACACTGCGCTGTTCATCCGGTTCTCAGTTGTCAAGGCACTGGACATCATCAGGTGTACAGATGTCAGAGTAATTCAGTTATTTCTAATATTAACAAAGAAACAAAGGGTATTTTCATGGTATTTGGCCTTTGACTTCAAAGACAATTTAGTAGAATTCTTTGTGTTTAGATTATAATTGTAAAATGACTGCAGAGATCACAGAACATGTGGTTGTTTTCATTTGACTTTACCTGCTAAAGCCGGTACCAAAGATTTTGTCAGGAACTGGTGTTGTACAAGGAACAGGAGAAATTAAGGGAATAATTCCCTTAGCCTAAAATGCTGTCATAACTTTGTAATTGTGGTAATTCTTAAAATTGTAATTTTGAAGTAAATGATCACAGCGAATCAACAAACAAAACAAGAATAGCTTTCGGTGCTAGCAAGGCTGAATTCACTGTGCTGAGGGACAAGTGACATGTGTGGTTATTTGCATTTGTAAAGCAGTGGTATTTCCATACCAGAGACACCAGGAATTAATAAGCAGCACTAATAAGCACTTTAAAGGCATCTGTAGGAATAATACTGCTTTAGCCTCATCAAAAGAAAACTGAAATAGAATAAACAGGCCAGTGTGTACGATAACACTGCCATAGACAATACAGGGATTAGTTTTGTACAGATCAAGTGCCAATCCTATGGGTATATGCAATTCCATGCACTGCTGGTTTTTTGTGTACTTATGTTTCAGGCATATTTGGAGATCTCAGGCATGACTACAGTGCAAAATGCAAAGTCTCAGCCCTAAGTCAGTAAATATCAGTAAGGCGAGACCTGACTGAAGGTGTTGGTATAAATACGCAGAGACCTGCAAGCAGTAACGTGTACTGGTAACACCGCAGTGTGTAGGAGACTGGAAAAGGGAAGCAATCGATCATAAACCCATAATACAATCAACTGTTTTCTGTACAGTATGTGCTTGATCACTACTGCTACCAGCAGGATCACTGCAGTGTCACTGCATTTCAGTGGGCTCAGTGTCAACCCTGTGAATAGCACTGAGCGTGAGATACGACGGAGGAAAAAGTAGATTAAAGAATATGGTGCATGATAAAATAACACATCAATCGGATCAAGCTGAAAACTGTCTTGTTTGTCTAAAGCCATTGTTTCAAAGAAAGAGAACACAATGTAATGACAGTAGCAATTCTTGGCCTGCAAGTAACATTTTATATCTTTGATAATGATGCATAAAGTAAAAAATGTTGCACTTCACTTTCTTGAAAGCAGGTCCCATTGAAATAATGGCAAATTCATCAGACGGTCAAAAATGGACCCAGACTAAGTAAGTTCCTTCTTCAATGAAGAGGTGGCCTGAGGCAGGCATTTTTGTCTACTGTATATAAATGAGGAACAGGAGATAATGGTGGTGAAGGAACATTGCTCGCTTAAAAATATGACTGTTCCTGCCCTAAGGTTATCCTACCAATGCTTGAATGATCAGAATTAGGGTTTCCTGTTTTTCCCTTTTTTTTCTGTAGCTGTAGGACAAGGGGAAGCATCAAAACTGTCTACACGAATAGCATTGCCAGATGTGCTAGTAAACAAGTGGAAAAATACTTATTTTTTGTAAGTGTATTCCCTCAGCTATTACATACAGCAATTATAAGCAATACTTACTTAGAAAGGCATTTAACACGTTTCCTCCTAAACACCTCCCCCACTATAGTACCCTTGCATGGGCCTAATGCTTAACGTGGGAATAGTCCCAGCGAGGTTAGCGAGGCCGCCTTTGTCCATCCTTGCCTGCAAATGGAGGCATTTGCTGCTCTGGGAGCTGCTGATTGAGCACTTTGCTGGACTGGCATTCTGTGTTCCCATACCTACCAATGGGCCTGATTAAACATGCAGTGATAGCTCCAGGGTAGCAAGGCAGGCCACTATGCAGCAGACAAAACCACCGCTTCATCTCCTGCTACAACACCTCTAGGTCTGACTCCTGAGCTTCACCCCGCACAGTAACAGCCTCCACCTCTTTTATCCCAGCATATTTCACAAAAAGGCCAGGCAGCGGTGGATGCCTGTGCTCAGGCAGTCTGCTACTCAACACCAACACAAAAACGGACGGTACCTTTCTTTTCCCCTGTAAATGGTACAACGTCTTCTCTGTCTTTGTGTTCAAGCGCTTGCTTCTCCAAGTATGAGAGCAGGTGTTCTCTGTCGAAAGGGCCTGTGGCAGGTTTAGTGGTCTGGTCCTTTTGCCGAAATCCTGCTGGAAGCAAGGCATTCTGTGAAAGAGAGGGAGGCATGTAAAGGAGATGAGGCAATTTCACATTGTGTTCCAAATTTCATTTCAATGTGTTGTTTTTTTTAAGTGAAACCAGTCTTTGCATGTTACTTCACATAATACTCTTTGGTGACAGAAATAACACATTACCTAAATGTAACCACTAAAACCAGTAACCACTGTAACGACTAAAACAGGCTTCTTGATTGTACCACCTATTAGTATTCTTATTAACCGTATTTACAATCACAGCACCAAAGAACTGAGCAAGATCAGAGCCCTTTGTGTTACGCATATTATAACCAAAGAGTTAGCAGTCCAGGTAAATAGACCAGGATAGGTTTCGTATACATTTTCTTCTCTTCATTTACTCTTTTTCCTCCCCATTTTTCTTCCTTTCTTTTAATTTCTTCAAAAATTCCTTTCATTCTAATGCAGATGTCTCTGGGACTTCAGAAATGAATGGCACGCACAGAAAGTAACTGGTGAATTATGCGGACTTCAGCTATTTAGAGTATGCAGGAAGCAAGCAGATGAAGTCCCACTTTAAACATGTAGCTGTGTGACCATGTGATTGCAGCTGCACCCCATAATATAGGAAGATGCACAAGGGCCCCACAATTCAGTCCAGGAAATCCCAGAAGGGAATACAGGTACATGGACTTTGCACTGCATGTGCAGTAAAGCCAACATGTTGAAGATGCCCCAAAGTACTGCAGAAACACTTCATCGTTGGCCAGAACACACACAGTAAATCTGATCCATGGCAAATATCCAATGAATCCTCAGCACATCCAGTGAACTCAAGTCACTAGGCATTTTATCTGTGCATGCACAAACCTGCCCAGAGTGCTACAAATTTACTGCACATATGTAGCTGGACTACAAATGCACTGTGGCTTTGTTGTTCTTGTTGAATGTTCTGTATCTCCATTTGAGATGCCAGATACTCGAAAATAGCAGAAAATGCACTGTAGAAGTGGTAGTAGTGAAGGGAGTGGCAACATGGAGAGAGAGAACAGTAAATCCCACCCTTAATTTCCAGGTAAATTTGTGCTATAGAACTAGGAGCTATAAATCCATTGTGTTTTTTCAAGTTTATTTTGCCTCCAGAGTGAATGGATTTTATCTGCCAGTTTACCTGCCGATTTTCAAACTGCTACATCATTTTGGAAGGCTTTGGGGTAGGCATAGTCAGAATTCCCAACCAGCATGCTTGTGACTGTAACCTCATTATTGTAAGACTGACTGGTTCCCAGGCCAGAGATCTTTAAATTCTTTGTGAGAGTGTCTTCAAATAGCCAAATTATCCTTGCTCTCTAGAAAATTACAGTTGTGTAGCTGAATCTTATTTTTGTTAATCATGCCTAAATATATTCTCTTCAGCTAAAAATCTCTATGCTGAATGACACAGTCGACAGATTTCAGAAGTTCAAAAGATCCGATCTTCATAAACACACATTATGTTTGTTTGTTTATTGCTGTGCCCAGAAATAGCAGCCATAAAAAGCTTCTCTTTCATGCTGCAGTGTACAAACATGATTAAAGATTTAGATTGCAGACAAGCTTGTGTCTAAATAGACAAGGAGTAGAGAAAGGGCACACTTGTACAAAAGCAAGTGGCACATGACAGCAGGAATAAAACCAAAATGTCCCTAGCTAGCTGCTCATCCTTTAGGGTATGCTGCCTCCACTGTAACAGAATACAAATAAAAAAAGGCGCCGTATGTGTTATTTATAATACACAGCTTCTGAACTATGACACCCCCCCCGGTCCCCATTACTAACCTCGGGATCCAGGTCATCAAGAACATGCTCTAGCTGTTTCAGTTCATCCTCCGAGAGTTTGCTGAGTATTTCATCTTCATTGATATTCTTATATTTCTCCAACTCTTTTCGGAAGGGCAGAGACATGGCTCCTGCTGCACTGCTTGACTGATGCTGCTCTTCAAGATTTCAACCATCCAGGAGTACCGAGCTTCTTGTGGCTTCACTCACTGTTAACAATAAAGCATTATGAGTATCTTCATTTAGCTGATATAGTCCTAAAGAGCCTGCATGCTGAGAGTCACATTTACACTTTATTAATGAAAACAAAGCACCAAGATGTCCTGGCTCAGCGGATGGGGTGTGGGAAGTGCTGGAGCTGCCTGTGCAGCAGCAGCCAAGGAATAGCAAGGAAGGGTACGGTACCTTGGGAACCTCATGGGTGCAGGGGCAAAGAGAAGCTTTGAGACATAGTTAAGAAAAAACATTGGGAACTTATCCTTTTCCATAGAGATAAATCTGTTTTATTTCATTTGCTTAGAAACAGCAGTATCTGCTTGTTCTTTTGGCTAAAAGCAGAGGAAAGTGGTAGAGTTCTAGAAAACAGTCCAACGCTGACAAACAAGAAACAAAATGTTATGCCTTGAGGTATTCTATCTTATCCCAGCTTTGCTGATGGCTGAAAGTTTATCCACATCATCTTGGCTGGCTTTTTGGTACATTCTGGTTACCTAAGCAGCTTTAAACCAGCTTCTGGTTGGTAGTCTTATTTCAAAATTTTTGGCTGCAAATGATAGCACTTATCATCAAAATAATTCTTGCAGTGGGGATATGCTACTTATAGCTCAAAAGATCATCTGTAAATTAGTCTGCTGCATGGGGCACCTGCAGGCATTCAAAGCACGGTCATGAAAAAAATCCAGACTTAGTATTTCACAAACTCTTTAAGTTTTAAAACTTGAATGTGGTTCCTTGTCAGATGATCCCAACTGATCAGTAACAAGAAAGTGTCATTTGCATGGCCCCAATAGTCATTGTCATATAATTTGTCACATGACGAAGGACTCTGTCTTTACTTGCTTTTTTTCCTGTCCAGAAAGAATTCTAGAGCCAGAATCTGCCTGTAAATGGATGGAGTGAAAGAGAACTAATGTATGATCAGAAACAGCATTGGTGGGAGACTTAAACCAGGCTCCAGGCCCTCCCAAGTCTGCCCAGTTTCCCACACCAGCACCAGAGCTCTCCAAATTGCACAGCTAGCTGTGCAGTTTTACAGCTGTTTCTGCATTCACAAATTTCAAAGTTATGGTTGATATGGAAACCAGCCAACTGGCGCCTACATCTGGCTTGTGTATCAACCCAAACTCTGATTTCCTTTGGCCAGGTCCTTACTTGTCATAAGCTAACAAAATCCATGCGGCTTCTGTCGCTCTTCATATGAGCTGGAAGCCTGATCTTTATTTTTCTTTTATTCAAAATCCAAATGAAAATGTGGCATTTACTTAGGGTTGCACTATTAAAATACTAAATATTAAAACATATTTAATTTTTCTATTTATCAAAAAGACTAGAAATCAGCAACCTATAGAAAGGGAAGAGAATAATGAGTGGAATTACGAATTTGAAAAATCTGGAATTCTATGAATACTGCAAGGCATGACAAACCTTGACTTGAAACATTTAAGCATCCTATTCCAAGAAAAAGCATTATTTCCCCTATACACTCTCATTTTTTTTCCTTATTACTGCTCTATTTGTTGTCCCTGTTTTCATAGCATGACATCATTGTGAAGCCATTCCAAATGTCATGGCAGAATTCAACTGTTCTTTAAATTGCAAGTTCCTTTTAGGAAGTTAGTCAGCATCTTATGTTTCACAAAGTTACAGCAGTTGTGAAAAATTCTTCTATTATCAAAATTCTATCATATGTGATGAGTGTGAGAGATATTTTGGTGAAAAATGTCTGAAAGAGTTAATGTTTTTCTGTACTTGGTGCTTAAAAAGAACACTAGTTCTACATACGTTTAACTGATACTACTTGTTACCAAAACTACTTGTTAAATAATGAAAGCATTTTATTTAAAAGTGATAAGTATATCTGCTTAAACTGTAAAAACAAATTCAGCTGCAGTACAACATTTCTGTACTAAGGCATCAAGCGCCTTCTCTATAAGTTTCTTTGGATAAACTCATTAAAACCCGCTAACATTTCAGCTAGCAGTCATTAACTGGGCTGAAAAATTTCTTTGAGGGGATTACAGCTTTTTAAAACTCTACTTAACAGTTTAAACAGTTATTTTATTAGAGTTTAATTGCATCCCTGGAAAAGACAGAAATGTAATCCCAAGGTCAGGTTAATTAAATATTGCTGGAAAAGTAACTGGTAACAGTACGTAACAGTTTCCCCGGCTGAGGTTCGGCACTTCTGTTGTGCAGGATGCCTGGTACCAGCACCTCTCCCTCGGTTGTATGGTGTTGCACGGATGCCCATCAGGGAACACAGCTAAGAATTGTTTTACTGATATCAGCAAGACCATGTGTGTAATGGCTTTTGTGAAAAGGTTTGCAAAGTTGAATCCAGGTGCTGATGGATTATTACCACAGAGTATGATTTTTGTGTACCAGACGGTTTTGATTTCTTGGCGAGTTACTTAAGCGCTTAGCCATAAAGGGAAGACATGCCAGCACGCGCTTTTCAACACGTGACAGTTTTCAATATTGTCACTGTTCTTAATTAGTAGGAAGATATTTGACCATGTGCATTAACGATACCCAAAGAGAAATATAAACCCAGATATTGAAGATGTATCAGTCTAACTTCACTCACGGCGTGAAGCACTGTGTTGGATAACATAGATCAGCAGTGCATGGAAGAGCTCGAAATCCCACTTTCCTTGCACACATACATTTGCAACAGAAATTCCCTTGATATTTTCCTTTTCACAACTGAATCTTACTCTTCAGGGGCTGAGCAAAAGCAAAAGACGCTGCTTAGAGAACTTCTTTGTCCACAGTCCCTGTAAGGAGTAAAGCTTTGCCAGAGCTTGCACCCCGCTGTACAGGCTCGTGAAAGCTCCGCTGAAACGCCTATCGCTCACGTTCCGGCTTTATGCTCTCTACTGACCTTTCACCACAATCACATTATCAGAAACCAAGGGAACAAGATAAAGCTAACAATTCAGCATCATTCAGTCTGGGAAGGAAATACTGACGTCTTGAGTTCACATACTCTGGAAACTGCTGTCTAATGTGAGGATTATGATCTCCACCTTCCTAACTGGATCTCATAGTGTTAATTTTGTGTATGTAAACAGGGCCATATGCTGCCTGCGCTGCTTCTTATTGTGGTTTGACTTTTCTGAGTGTGCACATGCTGTTTACTTTTTACAGATTTTATCCACTGGATTTCCTTTGTTATGACTACTGTATGAAACAAACATACTCCAAACTTTAATCAGTTAGAAAATCAATCGTAACTAACCAGCAGCTCCTAGCTACTGTTATTTTGAGCATAGAAAAGCAGATCAGGTGTCACACAGTAGAAAGGAGATGTTCAATCTAATTGCAGAGGCGACATACTGTTGAATGTTCCACTGCATTAGGGACACTGAGGGAAGCAGAATGAGAGACAATGGGTAAAACTATGGAGTTTCCCTTCAAACTTACTAGGAAGAGTGAACAAGGAGAGTAAGGAATGGAGGAGCACAAATCCCATTTTGTTTTTTCCATTTTGTTTCAACACAGAGCGCCAGTTTACCATGGGCTCAAACATCCGCTGTTACCCAGCAAAGCATGCTGTTCGATGCCCAACAGGTGAGATCTATGCTGACTCAGGATAGTGCAGAACGGTAAGAGGTAGCATCTCTGCTAACCACGTGCTACTCCTAAATCTTTGTGGAGCATAGATGTTTCACAGTGAGCTTCAAAGACTCCATTGCTATATTTTTATCTTTGATTCCTTCTAAAGAAAGAAATACATAATTCTGTTTTATTTGGGGCAGCTTTTTCACCCATGCCTGTCAACATCAGCATTCAAAATATGTTTTCAAAGACAAAAAGGGTGTCATTAGTCAGCCTGCATTAAATCATTATTGTCCTATGTAGTCAACACCTTCTGTGCTATAACTCCTCTATACTTTGCTGTGTTCCAGAAGTACTTTGGGGTTATAATCCTTAACACTACTGGAAGGGTTTTCTAGAGCAGCTAGGCTGTAGTTTCTGCTGATGCCATAATACTGTCATATTTTTCTACTGTTGGTACAGATATTTTTTTCTGAGACAGAATCAGTCTTCTGCTGAATTAATGTTAGATGTCAGAGAGGCCCCACTCACATTTGCTTGGATCCCTTGAGAAGTGTTGGAACAACCTGAACTATAGAACCTTCTATGGACCAGCAGCTACAGAGGCACATCAGATCACTCATGCTGTCTAAAACACAGGCTGTACACCTAGAAAAACATAATGTCTCTGGGGTCCTGTAGAGGGGAGAACACTGTGATACAGATAATGTGAATTTCTAGCTTTTTACATTGTGTACAAGCTAAGAATGAAGCTGCATGGCAATGTGCATTATTACGTAAAAAGATGTGCTGAATGGGAGAGAGAAATCTAATAGAGTTATTTGCATTTTTATAGAAAATAAGATCTTTTTTTACAATCACATTTGAGAAATTGTTCTCACTTTTCCTTTCCAAATCATGGCAACAGATGTTCAGAAAGGAAACCCTGATGCACCATCTATTTTAAACTATCTCTGTATCCATGGTGGTGGACATTTGTGTTTTGAAAAATAGCTGTGAAACATCCATAAATGTGGAATTCTTCTTCCCTTTCTTTAAATAGACTCAGGTAGCTAAATATGAAAATAAGAAACAGGTGGAATAAATCCCAAGTTAAATTGATACTGCACCAAATAAATAGGATTGGGGCCCTTATGATTAAGAGCCATGTTTGTGCAACACAAGCAGATGCTCAGC